>VDFB02297379.1:0-16834 GCA_007258455.2 Sequoia sempervirens | reverse complement strand
TGGTTCCCACCTTTGAAAGCAGGGTGGGAGACCCTCTAAAAAGGTAAACAATAGCGAGGAAGTACACTTATTTTTTTATCATCCCAGATTGCTCAAAGTGCAAGGATGAGAGCATATTTTCAGTGCCCTTTCCTCACACTCACATGGGGTTAATTTTAAGCACCAAATCCAAATATGTGGTGTGATTTTACAAATTCCAAAGAGGTGCTTTTGGTCACTCAAGATCATCGGATGGCGCAAGAGGAGAGCATACACACTTTCTAAGATAGTTACAAATTACCAAACACGAAGAACACTAGTTGATTTTAAGCCTTGCTTATTATTTGAAGACACTTTGTAAATTTTTAGACCAATGACGTTTTATGCAAGGTTCATTTTAATGCCCATGAGTGTAAAAATGCATATTGTTGTTCTTTTTAAGCCTTATGAGTGAAAAAAATGCAGATTGTTGTTATTTTTAAGCCTTATGAGTAAAAAATGCAGATTCTTTTTACCCTTTATGATCTTGATGCAAGTTGTGGAAAAAAAATAAAATGGAAATTTTCTTAAAAATAAACTAAAGTAAAGCTCAATTTTTTTGTTGTTTCAAAAGAAACAGTTTTTTGGGAGCTCCAATCCAAAGACACACTAAAACAGAAAGTTAGTAACCCAAAAAACCTACTCTACTCGAAAACCCAAATGAAAAATCAAAGACAAATTGAAAACTGAAAGTTTATACCGGATAGACAAATGTGTCGTTCTTTTTCGCAAATCTGTCACTGCGTCACATTACACCAAAGTGATTGTGTCACGATTTCAAATTTAAATTTTCCCGCCTATCATGCCTTCAGCAAATGCATCGTTCTTTCAATCAAATGCATCCTTTCTTGGAAGTTGTGTTGTTGTTTCGATCAAATGCGTTGTTTTATACCTGAAATCTATAAAACAAACAAAAACCATATGAAATCTTGTAAAAAAAATTCTTCACGTCGGGTTCACCAATGTAGGATTGGGTAAAGTAGTTCTAGCCTAGATAAAGTGACATCCAAACACTTCTAAGCTATAAACCTCATCCAAACAAGAGAATACAAACAAGGAGAGAAATCAAAATGCAATTAAATGAAATAGAACACTCCCCACTGAAGTTGATTCCTTCTCTTGTCTCTCCTATTTCTCCTTTTACAAACTTTGGCCTCAGATTTTTTGTTTTACTTGTGCAATAACCTGCAAATTGTAAGTAGAATGTTGGAGGCAATATGGTTGTTAAGGAAAAAATGGAGGAAGGTTGCTTTTATAGACAACCATTCAAATGGGCGGTTGAGATTAATCTTCTAGAAAGATGCCAAGATCAACAAATGAGGATTGATGCACCAGGAATATGCTATTCATGGGAGGATTATGATGCTGACAGCTATGACAGAGACGAATATGATAGAGACGGCTATAACAGAGACGATTATGACAGAGACAACTATGACAAATCTATTAATGAGGAAGTGGAGAAAAATAGATGAATTAAAAATTGGAAAATAATTAATTCATGAGAAGAGATTATTTGGCCAAGTGGAAAATAACTAATTCATTCGAATTATTTATTTGAGGAAAATGGAAAATGGGCATTTAAATAAATCAATTTATTTAAATGGGGAGAGATGGAAATTAGACACTAAATAATTAATTTGAATTAATTATTTAATGGAGAGAGAAATGACGCATAATTAAATAATCTTGACAATTATTTAATTATAGAAGAATAAAAAGGTCAATTGCATAGACAAATAATTATTATTATTATCTGACTATAGGCGAACGATAAGAGATAAATAATTAAATAAATAATGATTTATTTAATTATTGAAAAAAGGGAGTGTTAGCGACACAATTAATTTATTTAGTCGGTCTAGATAGAATAAAGATTAGAAAGTGAATTAATTAATTAATTAAAATTATTTAATTAATAGAGGAATATGATTAAGGATAATCAAATAATTAAAATTATTCAATTAGTAGAGGATGACGGCCAACAAAAATGACTCTCATAGACTTAGGTCATTTTTTAGTGTCTACAATTTCCTCTTACTGATCTTCCTTGCTCTGATACTAATTTGATGTAGAGGAAGGACAAAGCTTAATAGAACTTGACTGTTTCAAAACATTCCCTTAAGAACTTCATAGGCAACAACATATGGGGCATCTTAGTAAACCTTGCCATAATTGATGACTTGGTCTTGAGGCTTGACAAATTCTGAATATGAATTTGGACACTTCTATGCGGTGATGACCCAACCATACAACAACTCATTTTCTTACAACTTCTTGTATTGTTGGACCTAGTAGAGACAACTTCATTGAATAAAGAATCAACAAGAACACATGGTCTTTTAACACTTAAAAACTAATGTGGGAACCCTTACACCTTGCATACAAGTGCTTTCAAGGAGGTTTCAAGGTCTACACACACCAAAAAGGTTCACACTTGACCTGTCACGGTTTGACGGCTTCAATGTCTCATGCAATCTAGTTGGGATAATCATGAAATTTTGTTATATAAATTCCAACCTTAATATCCAACACCTTTACCAGGTTTGTAGGAAGTTCTAAGACCCCTTCCCAACAAATAATATGCATAAAAAATACTTTTAGACTTGGATTTGTTCAACCTTCAATTGTTGCACCAACATTGTCATACACAGTCCATATACGACAGTCTTTGTATTTTGTCATGTAATTGCTACCAATGATCACCAACAACTTGACAGGTATGCAAGACCTTCATTCACACTCTCCATGCCTTAACCAAACATAAAACACACCAATCTTGCTTTTGATGACATGTAAACTACCCTACACAACCTTCATAGTCTGATACATACAAAATATCAAACTTATTGTCCATTATAAGCACAGGCTTGAACTTCACCTTGGGGCTCTATAAGCTTGAAAGATGATAAAATACATATACATAGGCCTCACCACCCATTGTGGAGATTTACCATCAGTGGGAGACCAATTTACACCATTTTTTGTGCTCACTGGTTATCCTAGGTAGGGTTTTACCAGTCTTTAATAAAAACACAATAAATTTCACTAAACTAGATCAAAATTGATGAAATAAAAACCAAAAAAAAAGTAGATTCATGGCTTAATAAAATCTAATAGCTTCTAGATCAATACATGGGCCATACGGGCCGTACAACAAAGAAAAATAGTTTGCAACATTGAGAAAACACAGGAAATGGCTTGCTTTCATTCACCCAACTACAAAAATCATTTTCACAACACTCAATCCAACTTTGGAAGGTGTTTTCCATCCACTTCTCAACCAATCCCAACTGTTTGTAATGGTTTCTTGCTTGCATGTAACCATTTCTTGATTTTTAACACCTTTCCAAAGTTGCATGACAACTTTTAGAAACATTTGGCAACTTTTTCACTATTTAATCAAAAAAAATTAACATTCCAAAATGAATCGATATGATTCAAAATGGTCATAAATGACCTTATGGGACACCAAAACACACAAACAAACTAAGACTCAAAAATAAAAAAAGTAAGCTAAATGAGGTTCCTGATGCCCTTGCACCAATGTTCCAATACTTCTTATAGTATATGTTGATTTAATATCCAATATTTTTAACAATATTGCACCAATATTTGTGACTTTAAAGTTATTAGTGTTGATGATGAGTACCTATAACTGAATAAAATATATTCCTTACATCTAAAAACCAAAAAATCATGTGATGCCTCATCAATGCACAAATAAAACATGACGTGTGCACAACTATCAATCTAACTTTATTTTGGACCTTTTTAGACACCTAAACAAAATATGTGTTGTTATGGCTTCATATTTGATGATGTGACCTTGAAACCTTAGTTATAAGCATGGGACTTGCCATGTAAATTGTTGTAAATAATTGTGAGTGATTTAAAATTTCCAAGTAGAATTTTGAGAAGTGCGAAGTTAGGGTGCTCAGCTATTGGATCACCCCCCCTGATAAATCTTATAAAATATATAACAATACTTTTTGAACCAAATGTATAGTTGATTTAAAGAAAAAGTCAAAACCAAAAAAACAAAAAAAAAAATAGAGATAAAAAAGGAGGAGGTATGCCTAAGTCTATAAATTAATTAAAAAATAGAAGACATGAGAATAATTGTGTAAATAAAAGATTAATGGTATGTGTTGTGAATGAGGATATCAATCAATTAACATATGTTCTCATTTTTGGAGAACCAATTACTCTTATAATGTTAGGAATAATGAAACATTTCATAGATGCAAAAAAAATCAAACTAACATTTGTTCCACAAGTAGATCCATAACAAACTAATAAGATACATAGAGAAAAAAAAACCAACAAAATAATATATTGAATAATATGTAATGCCCCAAAAAAATTATATAGAGATCCTTGCTTATATTGAGCAAGCTAATGCATAAAAAGGTAAAAAATAACTAAAGGTAGACATCCATGATAGATGGATCTATCTAAAGTTAGACATGCATAATAGGTGGAGATAACTAGGTGAATCATCTTGATAGGGGCATAACTAAGCCTAGAATAGATAAGAATCAATTATGTGCCTAAATCAAGGGCACATGATGATTGATAAAAGTGTCTAACTAATCTTATCCTAGCTAGATACAAGTACTGTACCACACTAATAAACTAAATGTAAGGAAAAATGAAATAGAACAACAATAACTCTCTTACAAAAGACTATAAATGGTCATTTAAAGATGCTCCAACAAGTCTACATGAATTGTCTAAATTCAATGCTCTCTTACACTCATCGTAATACAACTTCCAAGTAGTGTGGTGTTTTATCCAATGTATGTCAAATTCCTCAAAGGGTAGCACCCTATTCTAAGAGGGCCCTCAATCACACAACTTTACTATATTAAATTTGTCAAATATTTTTGAAGTGTCCAATAATTGTTTCTAAAATCCTAATAATCTCTCATTACATTTACATTATATAAGAACACAAATAGTTTGAACAAAATATACTCACAACTAAGGGCTAAATGCTTATAGCTAGAACTTGCACTATATGTACCCTAGTATTGTTTTCATTGGTTTTGGCAATAAATATGTAATATTCATTGAAATTTTCATGTTCCCAAATATAGCCTTCTTTAAAAGGAAATACAACTAATTTCTACTTAATTCAAAGATCAAAACAATGCACATAAATTAGATCTAGATAATTTCAATAGCATAATGATAGTAAATATAAAATATACCTTGGGAAACCCCTTCTGAGGGGAAACATTGTCTCTAAAGTTATATCAAAATGCATTACTCTTCAAACATGTGTAAACTAAAATCTAGAGGAAAATAATGGTAAATGATCCTAAAATAAGGTTCCTACTCTATACCTAGTTACATCTTTGATAGTGGATTGGTGAATGGATAGATAGGATTGACTCGATTAGTTGAATTATTGAGATCAAAAATAAATTTGAATTTGAATTGGACATAGTTGAAATTGAAAGATTTGAATTTAGAATTGCTCCATTTTAAATTGTTGCCTTGTAATTATTTTATTTTTTTCTAGATGGGACATGATTGTTAAAGATGGGAAAATCATTAGTTAATACACCCATTTAATCTAGTCCCTACCTATTGGTACGCATGCCCTTTTATTCAGCCTTTACTAATTTCTATTAATGATTTATTGTAGATTAAATGAAGAAGAAGATTGTAGACAAATTAAACTTAGAAAAATGAAAATACAAACTGATGAGGGCGCAACCCGAGACTTAGAAAATAACCCACAAACAAGAGAATATTTTTTTATTATTCAAAAAATGGAGCTTCTTACATGCAGAGGATCTCAAATCCCCAAGTTCTATAACACATGCAAGTTACAGAAAGCTACAGAATCACCCTTTCGCAATATGCGAGCTTGTCCCCAAAAGTTACCCAAAAATTAGAAACCCGCCCATAAATAGAGCTCCCCTTTAGTTTGGAGCGAAAACAACATTCAAATTTGAGTTTAGGCGGTTTAGCGCCGAAAATTACAAGTTGAAGTTCAAATTTCAAAAGAACATTTGCAATTGTATCTTCTAGAAAGTGCGCCAACTTCCCGGGGCCATAACTTTTGACCCAGGACTTCGATTCGTGAACCATTTGAACCGTTGGAAAGGTCTCAAAGTCAAGAACGCGCACAAAATATGCTACGCCAATTTCGGCAAGTTTCGAGGCCAATCTGAGAACCCTAAGTGCCTTAAATCTAACTCGGAAGATTTTCAGGTGCAAATCTGGGAAACTAAAACTACAATATCTTTCAACCCAGGAATAGAAAATGAAAACCGTAAATTGGGAATTTCATTATGACGAAAAGGGTATCCAAAAATTTAAAAACATCTAAAAACCGAAAAACTTGAAATTTAACTATTTTTGGGTGATGCAAGATTCCCCTTACACCACTGGATGCTCCTGCATCAGACACCCAGGGTAATTTGAGAAGTGACCCCATCACGTCTTAGATGGTTGAGGAAAACCCAAACGGTCAACCTCTGCCTTAGGCAACTAGGATGAATCTTCAACAGGCCTTCCTTTCCATTTCACCAGATATTCTTCATACTGCATGTTCCTGGTACTCCTTCTCACACGACTATCCAGGATTTCTTCAATCTCCTCCTTTTCTGAAGTAGGTGCTAGAATCCCACACTGTTCCATCATTGGTACTTCCTCTGCGCCACCTTCATGATACTATGTCAAATCTGAAATGTTGAACACAGGGGAAATGTTGAATCCCTCTAGCAACTCTACCTCATATGCATTCCCTGAATCATGCCTCTTCAAAATTTTACAGGGACCGAACTTCTTCATCTTCAAATTGTTATATGTTCCGATTGGAAACCTTTCTTTCCTCAAGTGGACCATCACTTCATCACCAATCGGAAACTCCCTATACCTCCTCTTCTGATCTGCCTTAGCCTTATACTGCATATTCATCTTGTTAATATGTTCTCTTACCTTCTCATGTATATCCTTGATGTGTTTTGCAAAATCTTCGGCTTCAGCATTTATTTTCTTCTCTTGGTCCATCTTCCCCTCAATTTCGAGTTAATTTCGCTACCCATACACACCGGAATGGTGGTCTACCGCTTCGTTGACAATTGTTGTAAGAAAATTTTTCCTAGGGTAAGATCAAGTCCCATCCTCGTTTATTCTCCTACCAACATCTTCAGTTACCTCGTGACTCATCAACTTTGTCACGACTGTTTGTGGATGGTGTGTAGAACTGAACTTCAACTCTGTCTTCAGCTTCTTCCACAAGGTCCTCCAAAAGTACCCCACAAATTTGGTGTCGCGATCTAAAACAATACTCTTTGGCAGACCATGTAGCCTCACCACCTCTTTGAAGAACAAGTCAGCAATGTGGACTACATCATGGGTCTTCTGACATGGAATGAAATGTGCCATATTTGAAAACTTATCAACCACCACAAAGACTAAATCATTCTCGCTGTCCTTGGAAAATCCAAGAACAAAGTCCATACCGATATCCTCCCATGGCCTCTCCTCGTACGTAAGGGCCGTATATGTTTCCATATTCCCACTCACCTTTTAGCCATCCTGGACATACCGCAGCTTTGTACAAACTTCTTCACATCTTGTGACAACCGGGAGGGCCAATAATAATGCTCACCGGGATAATGGAAATGGTCTTATCCCACCAAAATGTCCGCCATTCCTCCATTGTGCTTTCTCCCTTATTAGGTTCTCTCTCATGGAACTCCTTGGATACAATTGACTTCCCCTTAAATAACATGCCATCCGGGATTAAGTGAAATTTAGCCACCTTATCCCGCCCTAATCGTAATGTGTTCTTGCAAGCTTTCCAAGCCTCTCAAGAAAAATCGGATCTTCTCGCTGCATGCTGTCTTAAGTTCATTGAACCCAACCACTTCAATCTGCATCTTTATCATAAATGTATGCCTCCTAGTTAAGGCATCTGCAACCCTATTTGACTTCCCACTCCTATGTTTCAAAACAAAGGTATAACTCCACAAAAACTCTACCCATTTCATATGCCTCTGATTTAATTTTCCCTGACTATTTAGGTACTGCAAGGCCTGATGATCAGTATATAGAACAAATTCCTTCGGCAACAAATAATGTCTCCATTTCTTTAATGTTTGAACTATTGCATAAAATTCCTGATCATATACAGAGTACTTTCTCTTTGCATCATTTAACTTTTCACTAAAATAGGCAATGGGCTTACCTTCTTGGCTCATCACTGCTCCAATGGCACAACCACTGGCATCACAATCCACCTGAAACACCTTTGTTGAAACTGGGAGGGCTAGAACAAAGGTTCCGCTTTCACCTCTCTAATTTCAACAGCCAAAACGTTCGGCCTAATCGCCCAATTTGAATTCTTTTCTATCCCCTCTCATTGTTTCAGTCAGTGGTCCACAAATACTATTGAAGTTTCTAATGAACTTTCTATAAAAGCTAGCCAAACCATGGAAAGATCTCACCTCAATAGCAGTTCTTTGGGTAGGCCATTCCAGAATAGCCTTCACCTTCTCTGGGTCCATCTTGAGACCTTCTGCTGAGACAACAAACCCCAAGTACACTAACTCCCTCTTCACAAAACTGCACTTCTTCAGATTAATCAACAGTTTCTCTTTAACTTCTCAAAGGCTCTCCGAATATGCATCGATGCTCATCCAACGCCTTAATTAAAAATAAAATATCATCTAATACACAGCCAACAAAACTTCCTAGGAAATTTTTTATTACCTCGCTTATGAGCCGCGATGAATGTGCTCTGGTAGAATTGGTTAGCCCAAAAGGGGCATGACTAACCACTGCATGTGCCCCATTTGGTCTTGAAGGTAGTCTTCCATTTGTCTCCCTCTCGAATCCAGATTTGGTGATATCCACTCTTCAGATCAATCTTTGTGAAGTACCAAGCTCCACTTAAATAGTCCATTAGGTCATCCATCCTTGGCAGGGGAAATCTGTACTTGATTGTTATCTTGTTTATGGCTCAGGAATCTGTACACATCCTCCACTCCCCATCCTTCTTTGGTGCTAGTACTGCAAGTACCGCACATGGACTCAATCTCTCCCATATCAAACCCTTTCTCAACAACTCTTGAACTTCTGTTTGTTCAACTCATCATTTTCACTGGAGTCATTCTATGAGCTGCCTTATTTGGAAAACTAGCTCCAAGAATCAAGTCAACTGATGACTCGCCTTCCCATTATGGTAAACCTCACATTATCGTAAAACAATATCCCTAAAACTCATCCAACATCCTCAGAACTTCTTCTGAACCTTCTCACTATCTTCTTACTTCACTCTAGGAATCAATGCATAACACACATCAGCCATGTTTCATACCTTCTAAAAATTTCTTCCATCTACATAACAAATCTCTAGCACTCATCGCGAGATACCTTTCTTCTGCCTCCTCTGTGGGTTTCCCAACTTGTGACTTAACCCCATCCTTTGTCAAGGAATAAGTGTTTGCATGGCCATCATGTAGAGCTCACCTATCGAACTACCATGGCCTCCCCAGCAACATGTGACATGCATCCATGGGGATGATATCATAGAGTATCTCATCATGGTAGCTCCCGATCTTGAACTTTACTAGGCACCGCCATTGACCCTCAAAACTTTTGTAGGTTCTTTGCAACCGTGCACCGACATGGATGCGTGCCTTCCCTCAACTTCAACTTTGTGACTCATCTCTACACCGCATTATCGTGGTGCTCCCACCATCAATAATGACATCATTAACATTTTCCTTCACACTTGCACCTTGTGTGAAAACAAATTCCTGCTCTCGCTCCTTTCTTCGGGCCATCTAGTTTCCCAATCACTAGGGCTTCTTCCCTTTCAGCATCATCTGAATGCTCAGATTGAGCCTCCTCACCTGCATGTGCAACCCTTCCATGACCTTCTGGCCTTCTATCTATCCTTCCTTGGTGTTGTGGATATTCATAGGCTCGATGCCCTTCTTCGCCACAATGGAAACAAGTTCCTATAAAACCACCTCTTCCGTGATCCTTGTCCATATCTCCTCGGTCTCCCTTCTACCCTTTGATCACCACCGCTTTGATCATGAGGGTGGTAGAAGGCTCATTCCTTGGCTTTGGTCGGGTAACCCAAGACTACCTTTATTTCATCATCATTTCGCTTCCCTCAAGGTCTTCCAGAACGCCCCTTCCACTTTGACCTCCCTTATCCTTTTTCTTTACATAACCTTTGTTCAGCCTTCTCTTCCACCTTCGTGAGTAAACCGATACACATCCTCAATGGTGGTCATTCGACTAGGCTTTAACTCCTCCAATGCTCTATTGTGAACTCCATTAAGATATCTGCTACTCTCCTTATTACTCCTTTTAGGGTCTGCCTGATGATTATCTTGTGAAATTCTTCTTTATATTCTTTCATAGATCCGCTCTTGCTTTAACTCTTGCAATTTCTTTTATTGTGATCTTAACCGTAGTCCATCGGTATGAACCGCTTCTTTAGTTTCTACCATACATCCCATTGCGATATTTCCTTTTCCTTCGATTTCTTTCCAACTAGACCTCTTTCCACCAAATACCGGCATGGCCCTTCAGCTTCATTTTCACAAACTTAACCTGATATGGGTCCTCTATTTCCTCATACTCAAAATATTCTTCTAGCTCGTTGATCCAGTTGATCAACTCTTTCTCTGGTTCGGACTTTCATTAACTGACTTTACTTCGGTTTCATTTTTCGAATTGGTTCTGGAGATCTATGATGACGCGATTACCTGTTTTCTTTCAGATGAACTTCTATCCTTTACTTTTCCTTCCTTTAAGCGAACCTTTAACTGTGCCGCATCGCTATTAATCTCGTTTCGATATGTCATTGGGATTTACCTCGTGATGCTTCCGCTTTCGACTTCACTTTACCTACCTATGTTTGGCTTGCGATTACTTTGAGATTTTCTTTGACTCACCTATTAAATCTATGGTCCTGGTGTGAACTGCCTCACGATCGGTGATCTGTCCACACGCTCAAGAAAACCCGCTATGATACCACTTGATGAGGGCGCAACCCGAGACTTAGAAAATAACCCACAAATAAGAGAATTTTTTTTATTATTCAGAAAATGGAGCTTCTTACATGCAGAGGATCTCAAATCCCCAAGTTCTATAACACATGCAAGTTACAGAAAGCTACAGAATCACCCTTTTGCAATATTCGAGCTTGTCCCCAAAAGTTACCCAAAAATTAGAAACCCGCCCATAAATAGAGCTCCCCTTTAGTTTGGAGCGAAAACAACATTCAAATTTGAGTTTAAGCGGTTTAGCGCCGAAAATTACAAGTTGAAGTTCAAATTTCAAAAGAACATTTGCAATTGTATCTTCTAGAAAGTGCACCAACTTCCCGGGGCCATAACTTTTGATTTGGGACTTCGATTCGCGAACCGTTTGAACCGTTGGAAAGGTCTTGAAGTCAAGAACGCGCTTAAAATTTGCTACACCAATTTTGGCAAGTTTTGGGGCTGATCTAGGAACTCTAAGTGCTTCGAATCTAACTCAGAAGATTTTCAGGTGCAAATCTGGGAAACCAAAACTGCAATATCTTTCAACCCAAGAATAGAAAATGAAAACCGTAAATTGGGAATTTCATTATGATAAAAAGGGTATCCAAAAATGTAAAAACATCTAAAAACTGAGAAACTTGAAATTTAACTATTTTTGGGTGATGCAAGATTCCCCTTACACCACTGGATGCTCTTGCATCACAAACAAGGAACAAACAAATACAAAGACAAAGTTTTATGGTGGTTCACCAAATTGGCTACATCCACTTTGAAGCAAGGGAATTTTATTAATCTGTGTTTCTGGATACATACATCATCATGTAGCCAATTGCAACAACAAGATAAAATAATAATAATAATAAGCCTTATTTGTAATAAACAATTACAAGTATCATAGAATATCAAGAGACATCACTTGGAGGGAAAAATATCCATCAGATAAGGTGACATCACCTAGAGGGAAAAATATCCATGAAATAAGGTGACCCAACTTGGGCTTCAACACCCAACAATCTCCCACTTGAAGTCCAACGTTTGTTGGAAACTCAGAGATATTCCCCCAGTTCACCCCTATTATCACATCTTGACAATGTTGAGAGAAGTCCTACAAAACTCGAACTTCTCTCATGGTACAATCTTCATAAATGCATCAACTAGATTCACCTTTGTGTCAATTTTCTCCACTTTCAACTTACTTTCTTCAAGATCATTATGGATGAAATGATAACACAACTCAATGTGTTTAGTCTAATTATGAAAGGTTGAGTTTTTTGCCAAGTGAATAACACTGTTGCTATCACAAAAAAGAGTGAAAAAATATGGTTTGAAACCCAACTCTCCCAATAGTCGCTACAACCAAATCATCTCCTTTGCACCTTCAGTGAGTGCAATGTATTCAACCTTAGTAGTGGAGAATGCAACCACTTGTTGCAATTGTGAAACCCAACTAATCGTTCCATCAGACTTTTGGTTGTCCATGTCTCCAACCATATCAGAGTCAACATAACCAGTAGTTGTGCATCTGTACCTCCAAAACACAAAACATAATCGGAAGTTCCTTTTAAATACCTTAGTATCTACTTCACAACTTCCCAATGAATCTTGCTCGAATTGCTCATAAATCTGCTCACTACTCCCACTACATGGGAAATTTCCAAACAAGTGCACGCCATCGCATACATAAGACTCCCAACCACCAAGAAATAGGGAATACCCTTCATATTTTCCTTATCTTGAGGTGTTTTGGGGAATATTTTGGATGACAAATGAAAGTGATCAGCACGGGGAGTGCTCACAGGCTTAACACTATTCATATTAAATCTATCCAACACTTTGTTAATATATTTTTCTTATGATAACCTAACTTCCCTCTTATGTTTACCCTGAATTATAGTCATGTCAAGTATCCTCTTTGCTACCTCTAAATATTTCATTGCAAACTTTGGAGCTAAATATTGTTTTAAATCATGAAAAACTCTCATACTAGTGCCAGTAACAAGCATGCCATCAATATAGAGCAATAATCAAACAAACTCACCATTATCCAAAAAATTATAATACACACACAGATCATATTCGCATTGTGTGAAGTGTTGCTCAGTCATAAATAAGTCAAACTTGAGGTACCATTGTTGTGGGGCTTGCTTGAGCCCATACAAACTCCTCCTTAACGTGCAATATAAATCCTCTTTAACTTTTTGCTCAAAACCTTCTGGTTGATGGATATATAACTTCTCATTTATGTCACCATGTAGGAACACTGTCTTCACATCAAGTTGCTCCAACTCAAGGTCATATACAACTACCAAACCCAAAACCGTTCTAATGGTAGTCATCTTAATAGTTGGTGAGAAGATCTCATTAAAATCAATAACTTTTTGCTGATCATACCCCTTGACAACCAAACGTGCTTGATATATTTTCCTACCTCCTTCCTCTTTCAATCTATATGCCCATCGATTCTTCAATGCTCTTTGATTGGGTGGAAGCTTTACCAAGTCCCAAGTATGATTGGCCATCAATGAATCCATTTCCTCTTGCATAGCATCCAACCACTTCTCTTGATTGACATCTTTGCAAGTGTCTTTAAAAGTTGCAGGCTCTAATTGATCATAAATCAATAATTGGTAATCGTCAAATCTTGTTTGAGGTCGACGCTCCCGAGGAGACCTCCACACTTGAGGAATCACTTCTTGTACATTACCCTGTTCCTGCAAGTTATCATTTTTCCTTTGCAATGTATTATTTTGAGTGAAAACATTGTAATCAACAACTTCTATATTTCCAATGTGTGATGAAGGAATATTCCTAGCCTTTGTCTAAGATTTTGAAATAATTGACGGCTTCTTGCATTGAATGAACAGGGGTGGGTGAATTTGATAACTCTGTGGGCCCATTTAATTGGTGGGATTTGAATTTCCCACTGAAGATTGTAAACCCAACTCATGTGATGGTAGCCTGGAAACAAGTGTGTATGAATGACTTGAAAAAACAAAGGGTCACATGGAGGCAAGCTCATTTGCAAATGGACAACCTATAAAAATTCATTAGCGGATGAGGAATGAGCAGTAGATTCATTTGTAAATGAGGACAAATTCCCTGTGCATGGCTTTGGAGGTACGCCAAAGTGGACTTGTAGGGAATTTTTGTTGTCCATCATCCTTGTTGGTTGTTGCAAATGAACATCAAAGTTTTGCGAGGGAGTTATTGAGACTTGTGTGGGAGAATAAATAGGGTGCAGGCATAGGTATTTAATAGGAGACTTTAAAATTATCTCATGCAATGATGGAAGAGATTCACATGAGGGAAATCACTCTATTTGGGGCTACATTTAGTAGGCAGGAGCGAGAGTATGTGGAGCATGCATGGGAATGTCTTTCTTTCCATCACAGGAAGCGTGGAAGAACCTATTTGGTGACAAACCATCACTTGATGGGTCTGTAAAATCATTTGCAATGCGGGAAAGGGGTGATAAGTTTGCACTGTGAGCAGCTACATGCCATGGTGTTGAAACATGAAGTGGTTGCATGGAATGGGAATATGCCTCACGCAAAGAATGATTAATATTATTTCCATCACTAATTTTTTCATACCGCTCTAAATTTAATGGTTGAGTGTAATTTTCATGTGACTGCAATTGCATATTAACTGACAAATTTGTATTGTTTTGAGGCTAACCAATACCGAATTTCTATTGAGGTACACATGGTGTCAGATTTGTATGTGAAAACTATGAATCTCTACCACTCTCAATAGCACTAACCATCACAAATTCATTCATTGAACTCCTCTATCTGTGCAAACCTCGAAACATCTTTTCATTGAAGACAACATCTTGACTATGAAACAACTTATTCGTCACTAGATTCCATAATCTGAAACCATATTGATCTTCACCATACTCAAAAAAATGCACCGCTCATATTTGAAATCTAGCTTTGTTCGCTTCTTTCAAAACATGAACGAACAATTCATAGCCAAACACCCACAAATGTTTGTATGAAATTTGTCTTCCAATCCATCTCTCCTTCGAAGAATCAAAACCCAATTTGGAAGAGGGGTTGCAATTAATCAAATACATTGCTATATTAACTGCATCCCCCCAAAATTCTTTTCCCAAACCTGCATTAGAGAGCATGCTTTGAGCTCTCTCAAGAATTGTACAATTCAACCTCTTTGCTATACAATTCTCTTGAGGCTTGAATGGTACAACTTTAATGTGTTGAATACCATTATCTTCACAATAACCATCAAACTCCGAAGAACAAAATTCACCCCCATTATCCATTTTCAAATATTTAATCTTATTCCCCATTTGATTTTCAAAAATAACTTTAAAAAGCTTGAATTTGGTAAACATTTCTGATTTCCTTTTGAGCATGTAAATCCACACCTTTTGAGTGCAATCATCAATAAAATTAACAAAATAATTAGCTCCTCCATACGAGGTTACCTTTGTAGGACCAAACATGTCAGAGAACATAAGCTCCAAGGTTATTATCTTTTTTTCATGTCCAATCTTCAAGAAACTAATATGCCTCTATTTTCCATATAAGCAATGCTCACATAGGTCCAAATCCAAAGATTTTAAACTCGGAAGATGATCCCTTTTGAGCAAGATTTCGAGCCCCTTCTTGTTCATGTGCTCGAGCCTTCTATGCCATAGTTCTGCTTCGTTGTCCATAAGTGTCATCGTTGCTCCCACTTCAGTGGGACAATCTAGCACAATATAATATGCCCAATTTGCTGCCTCTTGCAACCACTAATGCTCCTTTGGTCACCTTCCATTTGTTTGACTCAAAGGTGACACTACATCCTTGAGCATCTAGTTGTCTCGTAAAAATCATATTTCTTTTTAGTTCCAAAACATGTTATACATCGCACAACAACCACTTGTTTCCATTTTTCAGCTTCAACATTATGTCACCTTTGCCAATATTGTACATGCCTTGTTATCACCAAGATATATTTTACTGAATTTACCTTCTTGATAGTTTTGGAAAGAATCCTGACATGAAGTTGTGTGAAAAGATGCACCAGAATCCAACACCCATGAATCTTTCATAGTTTCACCCGTTAACAAGACTAGAAAACCTTCATCTTTTTCATATGTGGTGTTCACTTCGCTACCCTTTGATTGATTTTGTACCCTTTTGCATGACCAACAATTCTTCTTCGTATGGCCTTCTTTTCTGCAAAACCAACAACCTCTATTTCTGCCCCTTAATATTGATCTCCTTGGTATTTTGATCTTCTCCTATTGTTATTTTTGCCTCTTTCTTGGTTTCTACCTCTATTTCCAAAAATCAAGGGATCTCCAGATGCGGTTCCCTGATTTTTTCTTTCCATATCTTCGCTGAGAAGAGTTGCAGCAACATCATCAAACTTAAGTTTTTCTTTCCCGGATACGGAGGTATTGATTGTCATGACAACACCTTCCCAACTATTTAGAAGAGAAAACAATAGTAAGATGGATTTGATTTCATCATCCAAAATAATGTTTACCGAAACCAATTGGGTGATTAGCGTGTTGAATTCGTTCAAGTGGTTTGATACAATTCCACCTTCCTTCATTTTCAAATTATATATTTTTGTCATGAAATACATCTTGTTAGAAGCTGAAGCCATCTCGTACATGTTTGTCAATTTATCCCACAATTCTTTCAAAGTCTTCTCTACTGTGAAATTGAAGAGAACATTGTTGGATAGCGATAAGATAATTGTCACTCTTACTTTCTTATCTAATCTTTCCCAATTTTCATCTAATATTGCAGTTGGCTTCTTTG
>VDFB02297378.1:0-47484 GCA_007258455.2 Sequoia sempervirens | reverse complement strand
TCAGACAGAGAGATTCTTCAACATCCTATCATGGCACACATCTTGAGATAGATTGGTTCATCACTCTTCATAGGGTTTCTTCACCATCATCCTTTGGATCCGTTTCTTCCCAATGGGAGGAATGTTATTTGTCACTTCAGGATTTCTTTCTGGATTCTACATCAGGCATCCACCATTGTGACATGAGTTTCTTCATTGTGGGGGGACCTTCTAGTCTCTTTCTCTCTCTCCTATGGGGGGATCATATTTTGTACTTGTGTGATAGAAGCAGTTCTTGGGGGGCCATGTTGAGTCCTCCTATCTCTCTTCTTCTTTCACTCTTGTATTTCCATCTCTTTTTGGAGAGGAGTTTTTCCCACTAGGTTTTCTCTTTTACTCCACTTTATAGAGATTTGGTTGTATTCA
This sequence comes from Sequoia sempervirens, assembly GCA_007258455.2. Classification (NCBI taxonomy): domain Eukaryota; kingdom Viridiplantae; phylum Streptophyta; class Pinopsida; order Cupressales; family Cupressaceae; genus Sequoia; species Sequoia sempervirens. The sequence continues at coordinate 47,079 of VDFB02297378.1, read as the reverse complement.
GGTACCTGATCAGGCCTAGTTGCCAAGACCCTTGTTTGATTTCATGCATTGTAGTTACCTTTGCTTTCTTGCACATGTTTGTAGTTTCACTCTTGTTCATCTTAAGGGGGGGTGTTAGAGTAAAGGTTTTAACTTAATTATGTTAATTAAGTTACCTTTATTCCTCTCTTAAGATTTCACTCTAGTTTGCATTTTGTGACATTTAATAATTATATTAATTATTAAATGTCTACCTATTAAGGTTTCTTTTAGGGTTGCACAATATCCTTTTATAAGGATTTATCATTATAATTTATCTCTCTCTCGGATGAATACATTTTTCAGCTTTCAGAGCACCCTTGCTTGTTTGACTCCATCTCTTCATTCTATGACAAAGTTATTTGCATGCGTGATCTTTCGAGGTTCATGAGGTTGGCTTTTCAACTTCAACAAACACTACCAAAAGAATTTGAAAAACCCTTAAGGTCAGCAAGGAGGTAAGGAAACTCACTGTTAAAATCTCCACTTTACTATGCAAGGTTTGAGCTTTATTATCTTGTCACTGCTTAGCCTATTTTTGACTGTCACATCTCAAGTGACTGTCATTCTTCTTACCGTAGATTGCATTTACAAATGTCAGTAAGCTACATAGTGTGCTTGTTATTGGCTATAATCTTTAGATTGCAAGATTTTGTTATTACCTACATTGTCTCAATCTTTCTGGTATTGGAACCTCACTAATCCGCTATAGTTATTGTTTATGTTTCTATGGAGGCTTAGGGTTTGTACCCTAATCATGCTCTTACCAATGCTTCTGTTGGTATTAAAAACAACCCAAATCTTGGGTCAGAAAATTAGTTGTCTTGGACAGTGGTTGTAGTATGATCTTGGATTGTGTCCTAGAGTGTGTGGAAGCTTGAGTTTGATCATTAAGGTATGTGGAAACTTGATCGTGAAATGTATCCTATATAGCATGGGTCTTGTTTTAATACTTTCCATAATGGTTATTAGCAGATCACATTATTATAGTTTGTGGTAACCCTAGATTGCATTCAAGTATGTAACAAACTTGGTTTGTAGTTTAAGCTATACACTTTAAGTAACATTCATAAGGTTTAGAAAATATTGATCACTCTCTAGAATAGCCCATTAAACATGGGTTGTGCTTGAATGCACTACATAATTGATATAACACAACCACTCTGCATATCAACTAGAGTTATAGGCTCTTTATTGCAGCAAGAGGTAATCACTCTTGGATCATGCTATAATTACATTGTAACCTGTTAAACTTGATACAACCTTAATGCACCCAATGATGATTGACACCCACATTATACAACCCTAATTAACTACATTATATGAGTTCCTCCATTTCATCAAAAAAATAGCCACATTAAACTTGGTTCACACACATGAATGACATCCTCACAGATTTGTTATAGCACAATTGTGCCACATGTATCTGTTAGAGTTATGGATCACATAATTACAAATACAATAATTTGTTCCTTGGTTGTGATCTTATGGTGATTCCACACAACAGATTTGGACATGAAATTCTCAAACCCCTAAACCTCTAAAAATGAAATCTAATGAGATGTTGCTTTAAAATATGATTTTCAAACCTAGAACTACAAATCTAACTTCACAACCGAATTCTGCAAAAATTCAATGACTACCCTCAACCTGGCGATATCTTCTTGAATTTTTTCTGACTTTTCCCAAGAAAATCATCCTTAGTTCTCCACAAACTGTCTCAAGTAGAGAAAAATTCGCTAAGTATAGCAAAAACATTGTCGCAATAAATCGCTGAACTCACTTCTTTTCTTTTATGTCGCCACAATTTGATTTTTTCATTTTTCATGTTTATTGAAATTACGATGAAATTGCTAGTCAAAATTTTGACGAAACCCAGGTTTGTCAAAATTTCGACAAACGTCGAGGATAAACTTTTAAAAAATTGAAAATTACACATCAAATTTTACAAGCACCTGACAATACATCAAATTATACATATTTCATTAGAAAATTTCATTGGATTTTGCAGTCAAATGAGTTAGTGACACAAAAGTCTTGCTTTGTTTTTAACAACTTCACCTTGCTCATTCAGTTTGTTCCAAAAGACCCATTTAGTTCCAATTACATTTGTGTTCTTAGGTCTAGGAACAAGGATCCATGTATCATTCTTCTCAATTTGCATTAGTTCTTCTTTCATTGCTTCCACCCAATGTTCATCTTTGCATGCTTCATTGACACTATTAGGTTGAGTCTTTGAGATCAAATAGTATTCTTCTGCCATTATTCTCCTAGTTTGAACACCTTTGTTATTATCACCTATAATCAAATCTTCTGAAAGATTTAGTCTTACATACCTTTGAGTCTTAGGATTTTCTCGAACTTCAGGTTCTTGTGATATCACTTCTGCACTTTCACTAGTTTCTTCCTCTCGAATGATTTGCACTTGATTTTGAGTCTAAACTAGTCTGTCATTTTGATCATCTGAATCATATCCACAGGTTCTAGATGGTCTAATTGTGTCTTCATCAACCTTGAAATTATCACTTCCAACTACTTTCCTCAATCTCTTATTGAAGCACCGATAGGCCTTACTTTTAGTAGAATAACCAAGAAAGATTCCTTCATCACTTCTGGCATCAAACTTTCCTATATCTTCATCTCTTTTGATATATCATTTACTCCCAAAGATTTTGAAATATCTAACAGTAGGCTTCTGACCAAACCATAGCTCATGAGGGGTCTTACCGATATCACCTTTAATATGTACCTGGTTGAGAGTGTAAACGACAATACTCACAACTTCTCTCTAGTAGATATGGGGAACATTTCCTTCCAGCATCATAGTACTACAAACTTCTTGAATTGTCCTGCTCTTCCTTTCCACAACTCCATTTTGTTGGGAGGTCCGTGGGGAAGATAATTGTCTCTTTATCCCTTGCTCTTCACAAAAATAATTAAACTCATGGGAGGTGAATTCACCACCTCTATATGATCTCAGACATTTAATCTTTAGACCTGTCTCTGTCTCAACCATAGCCTTAAAGATCTTGAATTTCTCTAGAGCTTTAGCTTTTTCCCTTAAGAAAGCAACCCACATCAATCTAGAATAATCATCAATAAGTAACATAAAATACATGTCTCCTTGTAAACTTCTGACTCTAGAAGGACCACACAAATCAATATGAACAAGCTCCAACACTTCATTCAAACAATGTTGTTTGCTCCGGAATGAAACTCTAGTTTGCTTCCCTAACTGACATTCCTTGCATATAGTATTAGTAAGCTTTACCAACTTAGGAAGATCTATCACTGCATGAGTAGAACTTATCTTGATAATATTGTCAAAGTTTACATGACAATCTCCTATGCCACAACCAACTTTCATCAACTTGAGAAATCAAACAAATTTTACTAGTGGCACTTAGGTGAAATATATTACCTTTTATTTTTTACCGAATGCAATCACATTTTCTGAATTCCCCAATATTCTACACTTTCCATCCTTGAATTGAAGAATGTATCCCTTGTCAACCATTTTTCCAACACTTAAGAGATTATGATTCAAACCTTCCACATATAGAACATCATCAGTAGTATTCTTACCATTAAGAGAAATGGATCCTCTGCCACATATTACACCGGCTTTGTCATCATCAAATCTCACAACACCACCATCATATTTTTCCAAGCTCACAAATTTATTTTTATCAACTATCATGTGATGAGATCTTCCACTGTCAATCACCCATTCATCTTTTTATTCAATTCTAGTAGCTAGAGCTTTCTCCACATTCATGCAACTAGAAAATTTAGTAGGTACCAGATCATTTTATTTGATAGCAATAAATACCCATTCATCCTTGCTTATATTCCCTTTATCAGATTCATCATCTGTAACACCCTCATCAGCAGCATACTAACACTTTCTTTGAAATCTAGGCTTGTTAGGTTTTGACTTAGGAACTCTTTCTAGACACCTTGAGGAAAAATGAACTATCTTATTGCAAGAAAAACATTTAAGAGGAAATTTACCTTTATACTTACCTTCTCCTCTGGGTACTCTCTTGATAATAAGCGCTTCAAGCTCATCTAGTTTTCTCTCTTCTTCTTCAATCTCTCTCAATTCCTGCTCATACTTGGATATTTTTCTAGAAGAACTTTCTCCCAGATCATATCTCTACTTATCTTTTCCAAAGATAGTAGCTTTGAATGTAGATTTTGTCTTAGGAAGAGATTCACCAAACTCACTCAACTCAAAAGTAGCAAGCTTACCAATCAACATTTCTCTGCTTACATTTGTCATAGTCTGGATCTCCTCAATAGCAGTAGCTTTGTGTTTGTATGTAGCAGGCAAGGATCTGAGCACTTTAGCAATAATTTTTTATTCATCCAATGTTCCACCAGCACAACAAATACTACACACAAGTTCATTCACTCTCTGCATAAAATAAGTGATGTTCGCATCTTCACCCATTCTCAACGTTTCATATTTCCCTTTCAAGCTTTGCAACTTAGCAACCTTCACATGGGTATCACATTCATACAAAGTTTCCAACTTTTTCCATATCTCATAAGCAGTATTCATACCCATTACATTTTTCATCTCGGTATCAGTTAGAGCACTCAACAATGCTTCCTTAGCCTTGATATTGTATTCGATATCTTTAATCTCACTAGTAGTAGAAGGACCATTTTGTGAGATGATATAACTATTCTTTGTAATTGACCAGTAAGGTTCACCAATGCATCTCATATGACACTCCATTCAAGATTTCCACAGAGAATAATTTATTTCATCAAATCTATTAAACTTCTTCCAAGGAACCTACTTTGATACCAATTGTTGGCAACACAAGGGCAGGCAACTGAGAGGGGGGGGTGAATCAGTTGTCACAAAATTATCCTTATTAAATGTATTCTCCAATCTGATAAATAAACATGAAAGCATATATCATCACCACATCAGAAACACACATAACACCAAGATTTTTTATGTGGAAACCCTGTAAGGGGAAAAACCACGGTGGAGGTTAGTCCACAAGATTATACCCTGTTAAAAGTATAAAAGAATTGTAAATAGGAAATGCACATGTATTTAGGCACACTGCCTAGAGCACACTGCTCAAATACAAAAGGCTTACTGCCCAAGGAAGACTCACTGTCTTATAGATACATTCAAATTAAATACAGAAGATTTTGAACTAAGAAAATAGCATCTACTAATGCCTGATTATAGTTCTGGTTAAGCATATAAACATCTACTCACTCTTCACACTTTACTTCTGCTCTCGAAAGATTAGAACATTATTTGCACATAGCACTCCCACACTTCACTTCACCACTTGCATCAAATGATATAAAAAATTGATCATATTATCCGCAACCAAGGATAACATCATCTACATGTCGGCTTTCACAAAATATGAAATGTGTACAAACTGTTGGCCCAAAACAATAAAAAATTTACAATGTGAACCAATCAACGTTGGCCATAATATGGTAAGGACCCAAAACAAAATCCTCAAATATAGAACACCTTCAAAAATTATTCTTCCTCAAGATCCACAACATGCTACAATCACCCTCTCGCCATGAACATGAAAATATGAACTCACAAAAGAAAATCACCAATTGTAAGCACAACGATCAATGCAGATCAATAACACAGATAGAGCATGATCTAGAAACATCCACAAGCATCATGAATCATTACAAAAGTATCTTCAACACTTCACGTTACTAGAATCGCATCATCTTCTTTCTTCAGAACACCCTAAAAGCAACAAAACAAATCGTTAGGAACATAGATACTAATAACAGATAAAATCTTCATGCGGACCTCTAAAACTTCGTGTGGATAAATTATATATACTATAAAACAAACCCTTTGATCCACAAACTCTTATAATCAATATACTGAGCTAGCCACCATACTGAACTTCACTACATCACTGACAACCTATAACTTATTTTATTATAATTTTCTTAATATCCTCGACATATACAGCCTTAAAGACATTAATACTAATAGTGTTGACATCAATGACAACCACATATTAGCAACATCCAACAACAGCATCATATTTTGTTCATTCATCATTATCCATTCTTATTTCATTCCATTTCAAGGTTTGATTACCAAAACGGGGTTTGATCAAGGAAAACCCCTATTCACTAACAATCAATAAGTTTTTCTCCTCTTTACATGTGTGATTGCAGGTTTATAGATTGAAGAAAAATGGATTTGAAGCCTTCAAAGGTACCAAAATGACAAAGTTACAAATGTTGTCAAAGTTGTCATGAAAATTTTATCAAGACTCATGGAAACTCAGATCTAGGGAAAAATATCGATCCATTTTGCATGAAATCAGTGGGAAAGTTCTTATTTGATCCATTTTCAGAGGCTTGCAAAGTTTCAGTTCAATATTTTTCTCCTGGGACACTTTGCAACAAAATGGGACTGATTCGCCCGAAGTGGTGAATGAGTCCCACTACAGGTATTTTTCAGGATTTTTGCAGATTCAGATACCCTTTTTCCATAACCCTATTCCTATGTAGAAACCTAGATCTGGGACTGATTCACCCAGACTAGCGTATGAGTCCCAGTAGGTCAAAATTTTAGGTTTTTTAGTGTTTTAGAGATCATTCAAGTCTACTTCAGATTCCTAGGTGCACACATTCCATCCTAAAACTTGTTATTATGTTTTATATGCATTTGTAGGTCATCTAGTTAAAGTTAGCATCATATTAGGGTTTATTATTACATCCTACATTGCATTTGTCTTTCCAAGCCCTAGCTTGGTGGTGAACCCCTCATTAGTTTATAATCTACCATTAGGAAAACCCTATTACAAGATCCCTTTCTCCTTTGTATTGAGATCTCTAGGGTTATCCTTGAATGTGAAGTATAGAAAGCTTATTGCCCTAGGTCCTATAACCCAAGAGGTGAAAAAATTATATCTTACAATTCTAAAGAAAGGTTCCTGATAATAGGAGTAGAATATCTCACAAAATGGGAAAAGGAAAACCTACAAAGGATTGCACCACAAAGACTGCTAAAATATTTTTATATGAGAACATAATTACAAGATATGGATGTCCACATAGTATAGTGAGTGACCAAGGGAAAAAATTTGTAAACAAAATGATAAAATAATTACTACAAAAATTCATGATTATAACACACAATAGAAGCTACCCTATCACCCATAGGCTAATGGTGTAATTGAAGCATTAAACAAGATCATTGGGAAAGCCATTACCAAAATTTGTGATAGGAATAGGATAGATTGGGATATAAAAGTACCTATGGTACTTTGGGCATACTACACATCATATAAAAGGACCAAAGAATTTACGCCATTCCAATTAGTCTATGTCATTGATGCTACAATCCTTATAAACTTATATTCGCCAACCTATGTACTACACTCACCTTGTGGATGGAAGATGACAAATCCCTCATACAATGATTAGAATATTTAGATAAATTAGATGAGTATAGAAAAATTGCAATGCATAATTACCCACTTGAGTGCCAGAGGAAGAAAGCATGGCATGATAGGAACTTAAGAATGAAAAACATTCAAAACAGGGTTTTGGTACTACTTTATGATACCAAATTTAAGAAACAAGGGAATTTGAAAATTAGATAGCTAGGAACATACTATATCCATGGAATGAATGATTCTGAAGCACCGAAACTTAGACAAATGAATGGCACACTCATGACCAAATATGTAAATGGTGCATGCCTCAAACATTATGACTTGTCAATAAACTAAAAAAATTAAATAAAGGAAACCATATATCCTAATGTATATTATGTACTATATTTTAAACCATAAAAATAATAAAAAATTAAGAAAAAAGAAACCCATCACATCAAAAAAATAAACCAGCTAGAAAAACTTGTATAACAGGAAACAACATTAAATACACTACCGCCTATTTTCCTATTTAACACCTCACACCCCACTTCAAACACTCACTTGTCTCCTATGCAATTCACATTTTGTGCTTACTCAGTTAATACCAAACCCTAAGCTATTTGTACTTTACAAAATTCTCTGCTAGAACAATGGTCATCCCAAAAGTTGTAGTTAAAATCTCTGAGAAGCCTCAATCCAAGTACCATAATTACCCATACAAGGCTCTAGAAATAGATAAGGATGGGGAGTTCTCTTAGATACCACATAATGTGGTATACCTAGATGATGTTTGCAAATATATTCTAGAACAAATTGTAGAAATTGATCACTAAGAACTCAAGGAGCTTGGAAAAACACTCCTCCAAGATGATGAGAAGACATACAAGGTAGAATATAAGGAGATTGGCTAGGAAAAGTTGGATATCTAGAAATACTATCCAATTTTTTATGAAAAATACAAATGGGTGAGAATTATAATGAGTTGTGTGCATGAAAAGTTCACATACCTAGAAAACCCCTACTAGATTACAATGGAGGCAATTCATGTGGTGACGTGGCTCAACATGGTAGATGGCATCTCCACCAAGAAGGGCATCAATAATTTAATGAGGTGCCATGGTTGACTAGAGAAACCCCCAACGGTCAGAGTATGAACATAAAAATAATCACAAATGATGGAGTCTACTATGTCACAATGGGGATTGTGTACAAATTATACTATGCCAACCAGGAGGACTTGGCCATCGCCTCTACAATCCACACAACCTACCAAATGGTAGTGTATGGAAAATATTTTGACCTCTATGAGGTCATGTGAGAGAAACTGATGGAGAACATCCAGAAGATCAAGAATTCAGAGTACATTTTTGGTATGGTACATTAGTAATATGTTTAATGTTTTACTTCCTTAAAGAATTACCAAAGTTCAAAGGAAAAGTTTGGCAACACAATTAAATGGTGGTAGCTCAGATAAAATATCGCATTCACCAATTTGTGGACATCTAGTCCTACAAAGCCACATACAGGGGTTTTTCAAGACCTTCTAGGAATATAATCAAGAAAGGGGAAGGATCCCCCATGATTTCACCACCCAGTATACTAACACAGTAACCTTTATGGTGGATAAGGACTACACATACATGGAGGTAATAGAACCACACACAGTTTGGGTACCGTGGCTACCCTATTCAAGCTTATAGCACACGAAATAGACACATATGCCACTACCTTGCTAGGATAACCTAAGGATTCTAACATAGAGAATTTTGGAACTTACAAAGAGTTAATGGAGAGAAACATAAATAAAAGATGCATAGGAAAAGATAGAAAAGAATAAAGATAAACTCCATAAACATTGGGAATATCAAAGGGGGGGTTCACTCAATTCTCTCCTACCATAACATGGTCAGAAACCTCATCCACAAGAAGGTTAGGGAAGATTCAAAGTACCTCACTAGGAAATTAAGAAGGCCCCACCACCTTTGCATAGATAATATCTACACTAGGGAAACCACCGCAAGTCACTCCACAAAAGATTCCCTAACAAGCAAGGCTCAAACAAATGGCTAAGAGGAAAATATAGGAGAGAACAAAGGAAGAAGTGGAAGAGGTAGAAGTAGAAGAGATTGCAAAGGATGAAGAAGAGGTTGAGCAACCTCTCAAGAGGATGAAAAGAGGGCAATAGACTCCGACACCCACTCCTCAAGTGACTTCGAAGCAACCTCAATCACCAATTGAAATCTTGGTGACTACTAACACCATTCTCAATTTTAAGATGTTATCATGGATATTAAATTTGTATGAAGTAGACAAGGACAATAAAGGAAAAATAATATAAATTCCTTCTCTAGTATGTCAACCAATCAATCAAAGGGATGGATGAAATAATGAACTTACTAGAGAAAATAATTCAACAATACAAGAAAGGAAGGACAAGGAAATCAATAAAGAAGAAGAAATAATGGAAAAGGCCATCTCCACAATCAGTCCAAGAATCACTAAAGAGTAAAAGTAGGCACAACCTTGGTGAAAGCTCAAGAACTCTGCAAAAAATAGAGAGTGGAAAAACTCATTGAGGAGGATCCAAAGAACATAGTGTTGATGTTGTGGCCGCAGGCCTCTTCTTCTAGTGATTTATTTTATCAAACAATAAATGAAATATAGCCATTGGCTATTTATTTATTGGAGATGATTTTGTGAAGAGGCATTTCACTTAAATATTAAATAATTTTTTGTTTAATGTGGCCGACTTCATCTTAATATTCACCAACTTTTGTGTAAGTCATAACCCTTCATTTGAGGCTGACCTTTCATCTATGAAGAGACGTGTTTGTTATAGATTACCTCATCGATTTTTATATAAGGGAGGTGCTGCTCTCTTTCATCATCATTTAGTTTATTCATATTCAAGAAAAAGACAAGTTCACATCTATTCTGGAAAGTGTGTGACATCTATAGTAGTTCGACTTATTGCTTCAAGAGATTGATATTGTGAGAAGTTTCTATTTGCATCTAGAGAGAGGTGTTGTTGATATTGCATCATATTGGTCTTGTATTTGACCATATTGTAAAAGAGAATTGCTGCTAATTTATCAATATATAAGTGATATATTGTTGCTGGATTTTTCTCCCTCAAGTTGGAGGGTTTTCCTAGTGTATATGTTGTGTTAAATTGTTTGAAATTGTTCTATTTATGCTTATTTAATTTCTGATCCTAAAACTAACATGGAATCAGAGTCGGTTTAAGCAAGATCATGATTAGAATTCTATAAGTAGTGTGATCTTCCTCTCTTATTCTTATCTTAGTGTGTCTATCTTATCTTCAAAAATGGTAAATGGTCTCAAGGTTGAAGATAGACTCGAAGGTGCCTCTAACTTCACCTCTTGGAAGTTTAGAGTTCTTATTGCATTGGAAGAAAATGAGATTATTGAGTTCATGGATAGAAAAGTACCCAAGCCTTCTGATGAGAATGAGAAGACATAATGGAGGAAGAATGGCACAAAGGCCAAGAAGATATTGATTGATTCTATGAAGGATCACCTTGTACTTATTATCTCCAAATTGAAGACAGCTAGAGAGATGTTCAAGACTTTGGAGGGATTGTATGAGATCAATAACACCAGCTGAGCTCTTTCATTGAGGCAACAACTACATCACATCAAGATGGAGAAAGGAGATTCAATCATCTCCTTCTTTATGAAGATCACTGAGTTGAAGGATCAACTCTATGCCATTGGAGACATAATTGATGATCGAGACTTAGTCATGTTGGCACTTAACAGTCTTCCTCAATCTTGGGAGCCCTTTATCCAAAGTATAAGTGGAAGATCTAAGCTACCTAAGTTTGATCGTCTTAGGGAAGATTGCACTCAAGAGGAATCAAGGTTGGCAGCAAGGGGTAATGGATGAAGTTCTCACAATGAATACAATCATGTTCTTGTTGCTCAAACTTCAAAGAAGAAAGGAAAAGAAGGGAGAAAAGGTAACTTCAAGAGGAATAGAGACAAGAAATCAGATGTTGCTCCTGAATCAAAGAAGAAGGATCTCTCCCATATATAGTGCTTTAGATGTGACAAGCTTGGTCACTATGCTAGAGATTGTGCAACAAGACCTAAGCAGTATGCTTCTACTGCAGATGTGGGTGATGTATCTCCTTAGAAGGATTCAAGATATAATTCAAGTGTATTTCTACTTATCTCAGCCCTATCAAGCAATGTTCCAATTGATAGCAGCACATGGTTGATTGATAGTGGTGCTTCTCGACACATTACAAGATATATAGAGCACCTTTCAGATTTGGTGGAGAGAGAAACCAACATTCAAGTAATAATCATATATGATGCTTGCTATTCTGTGAAGTGTGCAGGAGCCTCCTCTCTTCACCTAGATTTCGACATCTCTCTTCATTTGAGTGATGTCTTATTTGTACTAGGTATCAAGAGGAACCTTGTATCAATTTAGGCTTTGGAGGGCAAAGGATATCAAGTTGCATTTTCTGAGGAAAAATTTCTTGCTTGGCCAAAGAACTCTAGCATCAAGACTGTAATACCCCTCATGTTGTTGTTACTCTTTGATACTCTTTGATACTCTTATGTGTTGGTTTGATACTTGGTTTGTGATGGTGATTAGTTCATCGACTTGGTTGTGTGTGGATTCATAGTTTGGCTAGTTTACTACACTTCACATTATTATCATGATTTATGATACATTATGTGGTGGTTAGATTATTTTCCTATGCTATGGTTTTCTTTAATAATATCTGTGGTGATGTTTTGATTCTATGTTGCTATGGTTTCTCATGCGTTTTTTAGTGAGTCTTGGTGAAAGGATGGAGTGGCATCACTCGCTTGCGAGTGCCCTACTACCCCATGATTTCCTTTCATGGAGATTTACATGTTACTTGATGTTTGTTTGTATGCAGGAATTGCAAGAATAAAATTCTTGATTCCACCTGCTTTGGCAAGATAGGGCGAGCATTAAATTAACCCAACGAGTACGATGTTGAAAAAGGGAGTTGATAAGGAAGTGTCCCTGTGCCAAGTTCGTCATCTCATTGTGAGTCTTGTTGTATCATGGTTTTGGCTTTGTCCTTGTCTTAGTATTGTGGTTGTTTATTTATTTTAATTATGGTTAGTTATTTAATTTATTTTTACTCTATATGGAATAAATTAATGATATTTTGTGGATATGATTATTTCTGAGTAATTCTAATTTTGAATTTAAATATTGTAAATTAAAAGTTATTTAATTAATTAAAAGGTGTAAGTAATTAATTTAAATAAATAATGATGGTAATAATTATATATTATCTTTTTCAAGATATTAAAATTAGAAAATCAGAAGAGAATATCTTGTGAGGATAATATCATGTGAAAATAATGAATTTTTAATAAAATATGTGAGATAAGTGTGAGCTTTTAAAAGCAAGAAAAAGAAGAGCTTTATTTATTTTATTGTGAGGAAGTTTTACACACACAAGGGTTTTTTGGTTTTTGTCTGAAAAAGAAAAAAAAGATAGGTTTTTTTTGTGCTTCTTTGTGAAAATTGTTTTGTACGAAAAGGATAACAAATTGATTCAGAAATGAGCTGAAGGAAGGAAATTGAGAAGAAGCTGCAGAGGAAATCTAGTTTCGAAAGAGGAAGAAGGGTTGTTGTGCTGTTGGATTCAACATCAAACGAAGGACTCCAGGTTCTTTTAAATTTATTATTTCTTTTGATTTATTGTTTTGTAAACAAAATCTTGTCTGCCAAGTTTGAAAATCAATTTCTCTATTTTTGAACGAGGGTTCTGTGATTGAAATTTGTTTGTTATAAACCCTTGAATCTTCTATAGGAAACTATAGTGAAACCTTTTGAAAATTTTCAATAAAATTTAGTTGTGAAATTATTGTTTTGATAAGAAAATCATTTTTATTATGAGTTGGATTTATATGCCCATATTTATATTGGGTCTGATAAAAACCAGTTTATTTATATTATTTGTTTGAATCTCTTGATAAATATATATATATATATATAAACATAAATAAATATATACATATATATATTTACATATATATATATATATATATATATATGTTACATATATATATATAAATATATCTAACAATATTATATTTACATATACATATATATATATTTACATATACATATATATATATATATATATATATATATATATATGTTTACATATATATCTTCTATATATATATATATATATATTTACATATACATATATATATATATATATATTTATATATATATATATATATATATATATTCCACATATACATATATATATATATATATTTATATATATATATATATTTATATATATATATTTATATATATATATTACATATATACATATATATATATATATATATTATATTATGTTTATTATTTAAAAAAAAAATTATATTCTTTCTGATTATGGATTCTAAGTTATGTTTTTGGAAAATATATTATATAAAAAAACATCACAGAAGACATTTTTATTTTTGAATGAAATTTTAAAAAATATATATAAAAATTATTTTTATTGGTGTTGGTGGTGGCCGTTACCACCCACGACCTATGCTTGATGCGCCAGACCATGGGCTTTCTGCAGCCAACAGTAGAGAACTCTTTGGGCCTTAACCATGTGGGTTCGCGGCCTCTCCATAGGAGGTATCTTGGTATCATATGGTAGTGTATTTTTATTTTTAAAATAAAACTTTTTACGAGGTTACATAACATCAATTTAATTTTACCTCTGATTCAATTTATAATATACATATATATATTATATAAATAAATAAATATATATATATATGTATGTATATGTATATATATGAAAAAAAATATATATATATATAGAGAGATGGTTTTGATAGCGTGATTATGAATTTTATTTGGTAGAATTTTAAGAAAATTGCAATGCTAAAGTGTAGTTGAGAAAATTAGAAATAAACTATATATTTGATTTAAATTGAATATTTTCGAGTTAATTTATTTATTTGGTGAAATTTATTGTGTATTGAAATGAGTTTTATGGCGTTGTTTTATGTAACTGTTTACTCTCAAGATTGTTCGTTTAATCTATTGTGGTTTTCTCTTATTTGGGTTTATATCATGTGGGAAAACCCTAGAGTTAGTTTGTCCTTTTATAGGAGCTTAAGTTGTTGACTAGGAACTTCTAGAGGTGGAACACTGATGTTTATATTTGATCTTGTAATTCAATATTTGACCTATGTTTTGACTATGGTTGTGATTTGAGTTTACACATGGATTGTACCATTTTATGGATGTGTTTCATATGACTTGGGTGAGATGGTTTTACCTCGCGAATGTTCCATTTGTTGGTTTAGTGTTCTTGTTGGTACAATCCCTTGGTGTTAAATTTTATGTTTTGGGTGTCTAGGGAGAGTGGCTCTAAGTGGGGGCCGATGCACAAAGGAGTTGTCAGGGTAACCCACGTAGAGTTAGAGTAATCAGCGATAACCTAAGTAATTAATTAGGGGTTGGGTAGTTAAAAAATAATCAAGATAATTATGGATGCCTCGTCCGCTTGTTAGTGCAATCATAGACTAAAGGTGAGCCGAGAAGGCTGTGTTTAGCATGATCATTGCCTCATCCTCACAAGAGGTTAATGATTCTGCATGAGTAACCCTATGGAGCGACACCTTGAGATAGGCTGTCAGGAGAACCATAGATGGAGGTGGAACCTTGTGATAGGCTGTCTGGATAATCCATGTAAAGCCATGCGATGACACTCTCCTCTAGCATTCCATTTGAGTTGTTTTATTGAAGTCCTTTGGAAGTGGTCTATTGTTATGTTTTTGTGATTTATCATTGTTTAGTTTTGTGAGTGGTCTTTTGATATTATGTTATCTTGTCTGGAGTTAGTCTTGTGTTTACTGTTTGGATGTGCTTGGTTGGGGATCCTTCCTTGTTTACTCCCAGCACGAGGGTGGTTGGGTGGAATGTGCTATGTACCTCATTGGGTCCCCTTTGGATGTAGTTGTACCATTCAGTGCAAAGTTTTGTAGATGTTGTTGATCTAGGATTCATATGTTACCAGATGTATATTTGTATTATAGATGTATTTCATTTATGGATGTATCACTCCCACATGTGTTGGGAAGACCTTGATGTAATTTTGTATATGTGATTATTGTGATGTACTATCAGATTGATGTAATGTATTATCATACCATGTAATCATTTGTGAACTACCATTTGTAAATATTGTTAATGTTATGTTGTATCTGTGGAAATATATATACTTAATATCTTCATGATTAATTTATTTGTGAGTTGCATGTATGGTTTTATATGGATTACTCTCATTAATGTGGTTATTGTTAATGGATGTTTTTAAATGGTGATATGTGAATGAATGGATACATAATTGAATATTTAATGTTTAATCTATTATCTTTGTTATGAGTTAGTTTGGTAATGTCACCTCGTGTACCCCAAGGGATTTAGTTGTGCAACTTAGAACATTATTATGTTGGAATACTTAAGTACATTCCTTATGTTCTTTAAAAAAAAATGTTGTGTTCTTTGTTGTTCCTTTGAGGTTTGCGCGACAGGGCATTACAACTTGGTATCAGAGCCAAGGTTGCTAACACTGGGTTCTCTGGGTAGTTTGTGTATGTTAGGAAACCTTTGTGTGAACTCTTGATCTTACATAACTCTAATTGTTGTGCAAGATGATGCCTCGAGGTAGAGGTCATGGCCGAGGAAGAGGCCAAGGTGGTGGTCGTAGAGCCAACCGCCAAAGTCCATCAACACCGAGTTCCCACAGTTGAGAGAATGAGGAATGGTAGAGTCCTCAACACAATCCGTCGGGTGGTGGTCAGAACCCGAGACAGTCTAGTTTAGATGGATATTTGCAACACCTTCTGGGGGAGATTCTCGATCGGTTGGGACCTAGGCCGGAAGAGGATCTACAGGTCGAGAGTGAAAGGGAAAGGTCACTGAGGCGGAGGGAAGTAACAAAAGATCAGGATGCAGTGATAGCTAGTCATATGAGAGATTTGATGAGAGAACACCTGCCTACATTCGATGGTTCTAGAGGAGGTTTGGAAGCAAAAACATGGTTAATTGATTTGGATCGATGCTTCATGATGCACCCCTATGGTAGCAATACCAAAGCTCAGTATGCAGTCATGCATTTGAGAGGCTTCGTGTCCACTTGGTGGTAGCTTGAAGAGAAAAAGTTACATTTGAATATTAGCATGGTCACATGGGAGTTATTTCTGGACAGGTTCAGGGCTCGCTTCCTTTCAGATCATTGGAGGCAATGCAGGGCAGATGAGTTTCATGACCTTAGGTAGATGTCGATGTCTATTGAATAGTATGAGCGGCGATTCTATGAATTGAAGCAATATGCAGGAATTAGTCATGATAAAGGAATGTTGGTTCAACATTTCATCCGGGGCTTAAACACCTGAATCAGTGGTGGAGTTAGAGTCTTCAAGCTTAAGACAATGGAGGTAGCGGTTGAGAAGGCCCGTCTAGTAGAAGAAAATTTGGCAATGGCATTGGGAGGACACACTGGAGTTCAGATTGGTAGTGTTCCAACATCAGGTTTTGGTTCTAGAGGTGCACAGCCTCAAGCTATAGGGTCTTCTAGGAATTTTCAGGCACCCTCTAAGGGTGGTATGCAGCAGCAGCAATAGTCACAACCCAAATAGAACACACCACAATCTCAGCAGGGAGATAGATCTCAGAATAGGAAGAGCTGAAGTTGGCAGCGTAATAGACTAGATCATTTTGTGCAACCTGCACAAAGCACATAGTCGACACCTTCATGAGGCAGTTTTCAACAGTCGAGTGCACCGTCTAGTGTCAGAGGATTTGGGCAAGGCACAGGCTGTTTCTCATGTGGGCAGTAAGGATATATTGCTAGACAGTGTCCACAAAGGATTACTTCAGGTTTTAGCCAGAGACCAACTACTTTTGAGGTGATAGTGGGCGATGCGGGTAGAGCACATCAGGTGTTTGCGGTAGTGGACAATCATCAAGTAGAATATCAGGGCACTGTGATCGAGACATCAGGTGTGTTGCATGACACTAGTATTTCCATAATTTTTGATTTGGGTGCATCTGAAATCTAGGAAAGGCATAAAATGGCATGTTAAATTGGCCTCAGGGTCAAAGGTTGTAGTAGAGAAGCTTGTTCAGGGTTGTAATTTGGACATAGGGGCATTGACAACTAAGGTGGATCTTCAGATCCTACCATTTGGCTCATATGATGTCATCTTAAGA
The DNA here is from genome assembly GCA_007258455.2 of Sequoia sempervirens. Classification (NCBI taxonomy): domain Eukaryota; kingdom Viridiplantae; phylum Streptophyta; class Pinopsida; order Cupressales; family Cupressaceae; genus Sequoia; species Sequoia sempervirens. The sequence continues at coordinate 29,388 of VDFB02297378.1, read as the reverse complement.
ATGGATTGGTTGAGTTCACAATGTGCCATGATAGACTGTCACCGTAAAGTAGTGCAGTGCATCGATGATTCCGTAAAGGAGGTGGAGATCGTGGGTATTCAAAGGCCCATTTCATTGTGAATGATCTCTGCCATCCAAGTTAAGAGGTTATTCCGACAGGGATGTCAACTTTTTGCAGTTGCAGTGAGTGATTTTGATTCAGAGGATAGTTGAGGGGTGTCATTGGATGATTACCCTCTCCTTAAGGGGTTTTCTGATGTTTTTCCGAGTGAGATACCAGGTATGCTGCCAAAGCGGGATGTAGATTTCAAGATTGATCTGGTACCTAGAGCTGAGCCTATATCTTGGGCTCCATACCAAATGACAACGCAGGAGCTTCAGGAACTCCATCTGCAATTAGAGGAGCTATTGGCTAAGGGGTTTATTCGCCCAAGTGTTTCCCCTTGGGGAACACCCATAATATTCATAAAGAAGAAGCATGGTTCTCTTTGTCTGTGTATTGATTACAGTCAGTTGAATAAAGTAATGGTGAAGAACCGATATCCCCTGCCCAGAATTGATGATCTTTTCAATCAGATTAAAGGAGTGAAGATATTTTCTAAGATTGATCTCAAATCAGGGTATCATCAGTTGCGGATTGTAGAACCAGATATTCATAAAACAACATTTCACACTCGATACAGACATTACGCATTCATTGTGATGTCGTTCGGGTTGACAAATGCTCCTTCAGTCTTCATGAGCTTAATGAATGGGGTGTTCCGAACGTATTTGGATAGATTCATCCTTGTGTTTCTTGATGACATTATGATTTATTCCAAATCTATGGAGGAACATGAGGAACATCTAAGATAGCTGCTACAGTGCTTAAGGGGCAACCAATTGTATGCCAACCTGGAAAAGTGTGAATTCTATAAGACTGAAGTTCAATATTTGGGTCATGTCATTTCAGGTGAGGGAATTTTCGTGGATCCTGCGAAGATTCAGACTATTGTGGATTAGCTCGCACCCATGAATGTCTCAAAAATTCATAGTTTCATGGGACTTATAGGCTATTATCGGTGGTTCGTCCAAGGCTTTTCAAGGATTGCACATCCTATCACCTCTCTTCAGAGGAAGGGGAAGAAATTTCTTCGGTCAAATCAATGTCAGTTAGAATTTCATACTCTTAAGGAAAATCTGACCAGTGCACCAATTTTGGCAGTACCAGATCCTGCGGGGGAGTTTTTTGTATGTACAGATGCTTCCTTGGAAGGATTAGGGGCCGTTTTGATGCAAGAAGGGCAAGTGATTGCGTACGAATCCCGGAAACTTAAGGATCATGAACTGAACTACCCCACACATGATCTTGAGTTGGCTACTATGGTTCATGCTCTGGTAATATGGAGACATTTTCTTTTAGGGCATCGGTTCAAGTTGCATATGGATGATCATAGTCTGCAATACATCTTTACACAGCCGAACCTGAATGCAAGACAAAGAAGGTGGATGGAATTCTTGTGCGAATATGATTTTGAAGTGAAGTATATCCAGGGAAAAGAGAATGTGGTGGCAGATGCCTTAAGCCGGCATAGACATGAGATTTATGTAGTGGATCTCGAGGTTGATTGGAGGAGTCAGATCCTCATCGCTCTTTCCTCAGATAATTGGTATCAAGAGGTGAAATCTGAAATCGAGTCAGGTAGAACTCTGGAAGGAAAATTTGTTGGATACTCATTGGATTCTAATGGTGTCTTGTGCTATGCAAGCTGAATGTATGTACCTCCTGTAGAGGTTCTTCACACCCTAATCTTGACTAAAGCCCATCGGGCACCTTATTCGACACATCTTGGAGTTAAGAAAATGTATGCGGATCTATGCTCACTATATTTTTGGGTAGGTTTCAAGCATGATATCACCGATTTTGTGGCTAGATGTCTAGAATGTCAGAGGGTTAAGGTTGAGCATCATCATCCAGTAGGTTTGTTGCAGCCTCATCTTGTTCCAGAGTGGAAGTGGGACATTATCTCTATGGATTTCATTGTCGGCTTGCCTATATCTTCCAGGAGGCACGACGCTATCATGGTCATTGTGGACAGATTGACCAAGGTATCCCATTTCTCTCCTATCTGATCTTCCTATACTACTTCTATGGTGGCCAAGGTGTTCATGGAAGACATTTTTTGATTGCATGAGATACCACGACGAATCATTTTTGACAGAGATTCGATATTCACATCTGCGTTATGGACATCTTTGCAGCGGTCCTTAGGGACTCAATTGAACTTTAGTTTTGCCTACCATCCTGAGACAGATGGTCAGACTGAGAGAGTCAATTAGGTGCTTGAGGATATGCTCCGCATGTATGTCATGGATCAACAATCACGTTGGGAAGATTATCTGCACTTAGTCGAGTTTTCTTATAACAATGGTTACCATAGTTCGATTGGCATGGCTCCTTTTTAGGCTTTATACAGTCATCCTTGTCATACCCCTTTGAGCTAGGATTGGTTAGAGGACAGGGCTCTCCTTGGACACAAAATGCTTTGAGATATGGAACAACAGGTAGCTCACATCTGGGAGCATCTTGTAGCAGCTCAAGATAGGCAGAAGAAGTATGCTGATGCACATAGAGTTGATTGACAATTTGCAGTTGGTGATCAGGTGTTTCTTCGATTACATCCACGGAAGATCCCTATTCATTATGGAAAGGTTTCTAAGCTTGTGCCCCACTTTGTAGGGTTGTTTGAGGTGTTAGAAAGAATTGGTCCTGTTGCCTACCGCCAATCCTTGCCACCTAGTCTATCACGGATTCATGATGTTTTTCATGTTTCAGTCCTTAGACCATATTATCTTGATGTTACTCACGTACTTAATTGGAATTCTCTATAGGTCAAGGATGGGAAGCTAGCTCTTGAGCCCATGGTCATGCTACAACATCGGAGGCTCGCCCTCAAGGGAAAAGATATTGATCAGGTGTGGGTTCAGTGGGACCCGACTGACGAGACTTCAGCGACATGGGAGGATGCATCCCATATTAGAGAGGCTTACCCATATTTATTTACTGGCTTCCAAGAGTAAGCCATGTTCTAGGGGGGGAGGATGTAATACCCCTCATGTTGATGTTACTCTTTGATACTCTTTGATACTCTTATGTGTTGGTTTGATACTTAGTTTGTGATGGTGATTAGTTCACTAACTTGGTTGTGTGTGGATTCATAGTTTTGTTGGTTTGCTGCACTTGACATTATTATGATGATTTATGATACATTATTTGGTGGTTAGATTATTTTCCTATGCTATGGTTTTCTTTAATAATATCTGTGGTGATGTGATTCTATGTTGCTATGGTTTCTGATGTGTTTGTTAGTGAGTCTTGGTGAAAGGACAGAGTGGCATCACTCGCTTGCGAGCGCCCTGCTACCCTGCGATTTCCTTTCACGGCATGTCTGCAATGGAGATTTACATGTTACTTGATGTTTGTTTGTATGCAGGAATTGCAGGAATAAAAGTCTCGATTCCACCTGCTTCAGCAGGATAGGGCGAGCATTAAATTAACCCAACAGGTACGATGTTGAAAAGGGGAGTTGATAAGGAAGTGTCCCCGTCCCAAGTCTGTCATCTCATTGTGAGTCTTGTTGTGTCATGGTTTTGGCTTCATTCTTGTCTTAGTATTGTGGTTGTTTATTTATTTTAATTATGGTTAGTTATTTAATTTATTTTTACTTTATATGGAATAAATTAATGATATTTTGTGGATATGATTATTTCTGAGTAATTGTAATTTTGAATTTAAATATTGTATATTAAAAGTTATTTAATTAATTAAAAGGTGTAAGTAATTAATTTAAATAAATAATGATGGTAATAATTATATATTATCTTTTTCAAGATATTAAAATTAGAAAATCAGAAGAGAATATCTTGTGAGGATAATATCATGTGAAAATAATGAATTTTTAATAAAATCTGTGAGATAAGTGTGAGCTTTTAAAAGAAAGAAAAAGAACTAATGAATGTTTTGGATTTTTGAGGAAAAAAGAACTTTATTTATTTTTATTTATTTTATTGTGAGGAAGTTTTACACACACAAGGGTTTTTTGGTTTTTGTCTGAAAAAGAAAAAAAAGATAGGTTTTCTTTGTGCTTCTTTGTGAAAATTGTTCTATACGAAAAGGATAGCAAATTGATTCAGAAATGAGCTAAAGGAAGGAAATTGAGAAGAAGCTGCAGAGGAAATCTGGTTTCGAAAGAGGAAGAAGGGTTGTCGTGCTGTTGGATTCAACATCAAACAAAGGACTCCAGGTTCTTTTAAATTTATTATTTCTTTTGATTTATTATTTTGTAAACAAAATCTTGTCTGCCAAGTTTGACAATCAATTTCTCTATTTTTGAAAGAGGGTTCTCTAATTGAATTTTTTTTGTTATAAACCCTTGAATCTTTTGTACGAAACTATAGTGAAACCTTCTAAAAATTTTCAATAAAATTTAGTTGTGAAATTATTGTTTTGACAAGAAAATCATTTTTATTATGAGTTGAATTTATATGCCTAGATTTATATTGGGTCTGATAAAAACGAGTTTATTTATATTATTTGTTTGAATCTCTCTTGATATATATATATATATATATATATATTATATTTTGTTCTTTTTATTTAAAAATAAATAAATTATATTCTTTCTACAATATGGATTCTGAGTTATGTTTTGGAAAAAGAAATTATATAAAAATATATATACATAAGGCATTTTTTTATTTTTGAATGAAATTTTAAAAAAATATATAAAAATTATTTTTATTGGAGGGGACTGGTTGGAGGGCTCCGTACCACCCCCAACCCCTATGGTATTGTGCGCATACCACATACGCACAATAGCCGAGGCTGCTGGACGCAGCCATGTGGGCTGCAGCCTCTCCATAGGGAGGGGTACGCAGTACCATATGGTAGTGTATTTTATTTTTAAAATAAACTTTTTACGGGTTATAACTTATTCAATTTAATTTTATACGATTCGATATATATATATATATATATATATATATATATATATATATATATATATATATATAAATTTACAGTGAAGTTAATGTGTTAATTTTTATAATATGTTTTAAAAGCATGATTTTAATAGATGTTTTATTTTATATATATGTATATATGTATATTTGTATATACGTGTAAAAAGCATATATATGTATGCATGTATATATATATAGAGATGGTTTTTGATATGCTGTGATTATGAATTTTATTTGATAATTTTAAGAAAATTGCAATGCTAAGTGTAGTTGAGAAAATTAGAAATAAAATGTGTTTTGATTTAAATCAAATATTCTCGAGTTATTGATTTATTTATTTGGTGAAATTTATTGTGTATTGAAATGAGTTTTATGGCGTTGTTTTATGTAACTGTTTGCTCTCGAGATTGTTTGTTTAATCTATTGTGGTTTTTTCTTATTTGGGTTTATATCATGTGGGAAAACCCTAGAGTTAGTTTGTCCTTTTATAGGAGCTTAAGTTGTTGATTAGGAACTTCTAGAGGTGGGACACTGATGTTTATATTTGATCTTGTAATTCGATATTTGACCTATGTTTTGACTATGGTTGTGATTTGAGTTTACACATGGATTGTACCATTTTATGGATGTGTTTCATATGACTTGGGCGAGATGGTTTTACCTCACGGATGTTCCATTTGTTGGTTCAGTGTTCTTGTTGGTACAATACCTTTGTGTTAGATTTTATGTTTTGGGTGTCTAGGGAGAGTGGCTCTAAGTGGGGGCACACAAAGGGGTTGTCAGGGTAATCCACGTAGAGTTAGAGTAATCAGTGATAACCTAAGTAATTAATTGTGGGTTGGGTAGTTAAATACTAATCAAGATAATTATGGATGCCTCGTCTGCCTATTAGTGCTATCATAGACTAAAAGTGAGCCAAGAAGGTTGCGGTTTGGCATGATCATTGCCTCATCCTCACGAGAGGTTAACGATTCCACATGAGTAACCCTATGGGGCGACACCTTGAGATAGGCTATTAGGAGAACCATAGATGGAGGCGTCACCTTGTGATAGGTTATCTGGATAATCCATGTAAATCCATGTGATGACACTCTCCTCTAGCATTCCATTTGAGTTGTTTTATTGAAGTCCTCTGGAAGTGGTCTATTGTTATGTTTTTGGTGATTTATCATTGTTTAGTTTTGTGAGTGGTCTTTTGATATTATGTTATCTTGTCTGGAGTGAGTCTTGTGTTTACTGTTTGGATGTGCTTGGTCGAGGATCCTTCCTTGTTTACTCCCAGCACGGGGGTGGTTGGGTGGAACGTGCTACGCACCCCGTTGGGTCCCTTTTGGATGTAGTTGTACCATTCAGTGTAGAGTTTTGCAGATGTTGTTGATCTAGGATTCATATGTTACCATATGTATATTTGTATTAAAATGTATTTTATTTATGGATGTATCATTCCCACGTGTGTTGGGAAGACCTTGATGTAATTTTGTATATGTGATTATTGTGATGTACTATCAGATTGATGTAATGTATTATCATACCATGTAATCATTCGTGAACTACCATTTGTAAATATTGTTAATGTTATGTTGTATCCGTGGAAATATATATACTTAATATCTTCATGATTAATTTATTTGTGAGTTGCATGTATGGTTTTATATGGATTACTCTTATTAATGTGGTTATCGTTAATGGATGTTTTTAAATGGTGATATGTGAATGAATGGATACGTAATTGAATATTTAATGTTTAATCTATTATCTTTGTTATGGGTTAGTTTGGTAATGTAACCTTGTGTACCCCAAGGGATTTAGTTGTGCAACTTAGAACAATATTATGTTGGAATACTTAAGTACATTCCTTATGTTCTTTAAAAAAAAATTGTTGCATTCTTTGTTGTTCCTTTGGGGTTTGAGCGATGGGGTGTTACAAAGACAGCCCGTGTGATTGGTGTTTGGAAAGAGAGTCTTTATAGACTTTCCATTCGTCCAATGCAAGCATTGTTGCATGATTCCACCAGTTCAAGCGAGCTTTGGCATAGAAGACTTGCTCACCTTCATTTCAGAGCTCTTCCATCCATGGAGAAGATGGTTTGTGGGCTTCCGAAACTCAGTCAAAATCATGAAGGTACATGTAGAGGATGTGCATTGGGTAAGAATACTATGGGTCCTTTTCATAGTAGTGAAAGTAGATCAAAATTTATTCTAGATCTTGTTTATTCTGATTTGTGTGGTCTAATGTCTGTTACATCTTTGAGTGGTTTTTGGTATTATGTAATTATCATTGATGACTACTCTAGAAAGACTTGGATTTATTTTTTGAAGTATAAGGAATCTGAAGTACTTGAGAATTTCAAAGAATTTAAGGCTCAAGTAGAGAACTTGTATGGAAAGAGGATCAAACTTCTAAGATCTGATAACGGGGGAGAATACATATCTGGAAGCTTCCATAACTTTTGCATTGAAGTATGGATTAAAAGGGAGTTTTTTGTTCCTTACAATCCACAACAAAATGGAGTTGCAAAAAGGAAGAATAGATCCATTGTTGAGGCAGCCAAAGCTATGATCCATGATCAAGACTTGCAAACCTTCCTTTGGGCAGAAGCTTCTAGAACTGCAGTGTATGTTCAAAATCAGAGCCCTCATCATATTTTGGAGAATATGACTCCTGAAGAAGCCTTCACAGGTGTGAAGCCTGAGGTTAGTCACTTGAGAATATTTGGTTGTCCTATTTATATTCATGTGCCTAAAGATAAGAGAACTAAGTTAGAACCATCTAGCAAGAAAGGAATATTTGTGGGTTACAGTGAATCCTCAAAAGCCTACAAAATTTACATTTTAGGATAGAAAAAAATAGAGATCAACAAGGATGTCTCTTTTGAAGAAGATGTTGCATTCAAAAGATCTAACAGTTCATACATGGAGATAGATAATGAAGATCAGGACACTCATCAGGACATGGACGTTGATCATACTCCTGAGATTTAGAGGGAGTCTACTGAACTAGAAGAAGATATTGATCCAGTTGAGCCTTTGGAACCAACTGATGGGCCAAGAGATATTGTCACAGGTTGAAAGAGACCTCTATGGGCTAGGAAAACTGTGTAGGAGGCAAAAAAATTTGTAGCTCCTAGAGGCACATTCAGAGAAAGCAAAAGACCATAGAAGTTTCTAGGCTATGTTGCATTAATGAGTCATATCATTGATTCTAAGCCTTCCAGTGTTGAGGAAGCATCCAGTCAGCAAGTATGGAGAGATGTTATGGCTAAATAATATCAATCCATTATCAAGAATTATGTTTGGGATATTGTTCCAAGACCTAAAGGGAAATCTGTTGTATCTTCTAAATGGTTCTTCAAAATCAAGCATGCGGTTGATGGAAGCATTAAGAAGTACAAAGATAGATTTGTGGCTAGAGGATTCTCTCAGAAAGAGGGAATAGATTATGAAGAAAATTTTTCTCTGGTTGCTCATTATACATCCATCAGGACTATCATTGCTATTGCAATAGCTAAGGGATGGAAGTTACATTAGATGGACGTGAAGACAACATTTCTTAATGGTGTAATCGAAGAAGAACTATACATTGAGCAACCTAATGAATTTTTGATTCATGGGAAGGAGTCTCATGTTTGTAAATTGAAGAAGACTTTGTATGGCCTTAAGCAGACTCCTCGTGCTTGGTATGAGAGGATTGATCGATACTTGATGAGCTTGGGCTTCTCCAAGAATGATGTTGATTCAAATCTCTACTTCAAGATAGTTGATGTTGAGGCTTTAATCTTCATTATTTATGTTGATGATCTATTTCTTACTGGGGCAGAATATCTCATTATCAAATGCAAGAAGGAGTTAGCTTTTGAATTTGAGATGAAGGATCTAGGATATATGCATTAATTTCTAGGGTTGGAAGTATGAAAAAAACCAATGATATTATTTTGAGTCAAGGGAAATATACCATAGACATCTTGAAGAGATCTGGGATGATGGATTGCAAATCTATGTCTACACCAATGGAAACTAATTTGAAGAAGTTAAGTGAATTTGTAGCTAGTTTAGATCTGGTAGATCCTACTATGTATAGGCAGTTGATTGGGTCGTTGATGTATCTAGTCAATACTAGACCAGATATTTTCTATGCAGTGAGTGCACTCAGTTACTTCATATGTGAACCAAGGAAAATTCATCTAGTTGCAGCTAAGCATATCTTGAGATACTTGTGTGGCACAGTTGGATATGGCTTGAGATATACTTCTAGTGTAGATCTAAATTTGCAAGGATATTCTGATTTTGATTGGGTAGGGAGTGTAGCTGATCAGAAGAGCACCTCTGGATGTTGCTTTAGCTTGGGGTCTGTGATGATTTATTGGTGTAGCAGGAAGCAGTTTTCAGTGGTACTAAGCACTACAGAGGCAGAATACATTGCAGCATGTGTAGAAGCTCAAGAAGTAGTGTGGCTTCAGAAGCTCCTTGTAGGATTGTTTGGACAATCATTGGAGCCAATTATTATTCATTGTGATAATCAAAGTTGTGTGAAGCTTTCTATCAATCTAGTGTTTCATGAAAAAAAAACATTTTGAGATCAAATACCACTACATCATAAAAATGGTATTGAGAAAAGCTATTCAGTTGACATATATTTGCACTGATGAGCAGACGATTGATATTCTCACCAAGCCTCTCTCTAGAGTGAAGTTTGTACATTTTTGAGACAAGCTTGGAGTTGTGGAGAATGAGGCCCTTGCTGAGAGGGAGACTCAACATTAGTAATCTCTTGTGACTTGATTTAATACATCTTTCTATGTGATAGAGAAAATTGAGGTGTAAGCCCTTGTTAATGCATCTTTCTCTGTGATAGAGAAATTTGAGGTGAAAGCCCTTGTTCCACCCTCTGGGAGTAGCCATGGTGGATTTCATGTTGAGAGACTCCATGACAACATCACGTTGAGAGACTTCGTGATGAATTCTTTGTACTTTTTTTTTTTCTGCTCATGGGAGTAGCCATAATGGATATCATGTTGAGAGACTCCATGATGACATCACATTGAGTGACTCCATGATGGGAACATGTGCACTTGTTCTTTCCATAAATGGGAGTAGCCATGGTGGACATCATGTTGAGTGACTCCATGATGATATCATGTTGAGTGATTCCGTGATGAGCTCTTTTCCACAAATGGGTGTAGCCATTGTGGGTGTCATGTTGAGAGACTCCATGGCATTAGATATCTAGAAGAATTCCTCCTTAGCTAAGAGGGAGTGTTGATGTTGTAGTCGCGTGGTTCTTCTTCCATCGATTTATTTTATCAAGCAATAAATGAAATATAGTCATTGGCTATTTATTTATTGGAGACAATTTTGTGAAGAGGCATTTCACTTAAATATTAAATAATGTTTTGTTTAATGTGGCCGACTTCGTCTTAATATTCACCACCTTTTTTGTAATTCATAACCCTTCATTTGAGGCCGACCTTTCATCTATGAAGAGACGTGTTTGTTGGAGATTACCTCATTGATTTGTATATAAGGGAGGCGTTGCTCTCTTTCATCATCATTCAATTTATTCATATTCAAGACAAAGACAAGTTCACATCTATTCTAGAAAGTGTGTGACATCTATAGCAGTTTGACTTATTGCTTCAAGAGATTGATATTGTGAGAAGTTTCTATTTGCATCTAGAGAGAGGTGTTGTTGATATTGCATCATATTGGTCTTGTATTTGACCATATTGTAAAATTGAATTGCTGCTAATTTATCAATATATAAGTGATATATTGTTTTTGGGTTTTTCTCCCTCAAGTTGGAGGGTTTTCCCAAGGTATATGTTGTGTTAAATTGTCTGAAATTGTTCTATTTCTGCTTATTTAATTTATGATCCTAAAACTAACACATAGAAATAGTTTGGAAAGAAACTGAGGATGTCACTCAAAAACTCTATAATGAGATGATTAATAATAACACAAAAGAGGTAGAAGGGCCCCACCCATCGAAGAATAATCCAACTAGAGAAGAAAAGGATAAAGGTGAAGATACTAGCACTATGAAAATGACCACCCCCACTTCCACAATCTCCATTAATAATTTCCTAGTACAACAACAACAAATCCAAGAAGTGCCATCATCACAAATTTTATAGGTACCAATAGTGGGTTCACAAGTGTATTTTTCTAGCATTTTCCCACTACAGAAGATACAATTGGGAGATATTCTTCATTCCACTGCAAGGAATGAATTGCTAAGTGACCATGTGAGTACAATGGAGCAACTACATGATGCAATAGATATGCTATAGAAGGCTATTCCCCACCTACCATTGGAAACTTCACTTATCATGTTGCAACAACTCAAATAGTTCATGGATAACCTACAAGGAGATTTGGTCGCCACTAAGGAAAACATAAGGAAAGAAGCACAAGAGGAGGTCATAAAGAAGAAAACAAAATAGTATACCAAGAAGTACACTACCACATACTCCAAATTAGAGGAAAAAATCAAAGGGCTAGGTGAAACTATCATAGAAACTGATGCAATGACAACAGATTCACAACTCAACAACCAAATTCAACTTATCAAAAATTGAATCAATTATTGCTTATCCTTTCAATTAGGACTCCTCCAAACTTCACAAACTCTTGATTCCAAAGCACTCAAAATGAGATCAAAGGCAATAAATTCTTGATGAAATTTCAAAACACCTTAAGCAACACTAAATTTTTTGTTTCATACCTTTTCCTCAACATAAGCATCTCAAACATAAAGCCCCTTAATGTAGACTGTTCAAAATCAGCATATATGCCCATTTAGACCACATAAACTACCAACACTGTCTTCCCAAGCCAAAACTCTTTATAAATACCACAAACAAGTGCAATTATGCTTTCAAAAACACATTAGACCATCCCCTATCTTTTATTCATAACATTTCAATAGTCACCTACTCAAAACCCTTCATTTTGATTCCAAATTATGACTGTTAGAACATGACAGTCATCAACAAAAGACTCAAAAATTTAATTTTCACCAAACCCTTCCAAGAAATGGATCTCAATACATTTACACGCCTTTTGAAAACACTGTCACCAAGTAGAATGACTCTTATTTCATCAAAACAAAAAATAATCACTGTTTTTTGTCAACATAACCTCATGGTGAGTATCCTGTCCTCCAAAACACAAATAATAATCTAATGTACCTTTCAGGTACCATAATATCCACTATACCACTACCAATGAGATTTACACAGATTTCTCATAAATCTGCTTACAACTCCCACTACATGAGCAATATCTAGATGAGTACAAACCATGACATACATGAGACTACCAATTGCTAATGAATAAGGAACACCCATCATGTGTTCTTGATCTTCTTGAGTTGTTGGACACATTGTTGATGATAAGCGAAAGTTGTTGCAAGTATGAAGGTGTTTTCATTGATGTCATATTGGTTATATATGTCGAGGATATTGAGAAAATTGTAATAAAGAAAGGTTGCAGGTATTCAATGTTTGCTCTAAGTTGTGCTTTGGATTGTCCTGCTATGCTAGTGAGGATCTGAGGTATTGTTCATGATTGTTGGAAGCTGCTATATCCAAATTTTGGTTCTATGGATCATTGTATAGTGCGAGTTATGTTCACCAGTTGTGAACCATGCTTTTCTGTGTATCTAGCTGAGGTCTAGGAGAAATGTAGTTGTTTGATATTTCTTCTTTTTTGATTCTTATGACTTGTGGTTCTTAGGATAAGTTGAAGAGTTCATGTTAAAGTTAGTTTTCTTATCTGGAAAGATTGGATCGAGTTAAGGTTGCATGTGCTTAATTGTTTATGTATTTTACACTGGTTTGGATGACCTTGTGTTAAACACTACTTACGAAGATCATGGAAGCATGTTGAGGCATGTTGGGAATTAAGTAGGTCCTCATTTAATGTCTGTTTGGGTCATCCTCATTCTAATTCCATCGTAGAATTCTTTAACGCTGAACTAATTTGAATTTGTAAATGGACATGGTGTGTGGCTGACTTTGGATGAGTTTCAAAGTTGAAGATGATATAAATAAAAGTTGAGGAAAGTGTTTGAATGAATGCAAGGAAGATAGATGCGAGATAGATGCAAAAAAGTGTGTATGTGATGCGAGGTTGAGTAGATCAGTGCAAAATCTAATTGTGAGTTTCCAAAGGCAATGAGCTGAAAGTGTACTCTATCATTCAATCATGTCAACAAGTGTGTGAGTGAATTATGGTGGAAATATTTGTTGCATTGAGATTGTTTTCTCTATATAACAAATATCTTCTATCTTCTTTGTAATTTTGTGGCAGTGAGCCCTCTAGGTGGTTAACCCTTGTTGGATAGAGAGTCTTGTTTCAGATAATAAGTCTTGTTTTGGAAGTGAGCCTTCTCTGGAAATGAGCCTTTGTATTCGGTTTTGATATTCTCTATATTGTGAGCTAATCTAGATAGTGGTTTTTCCCTTATTGGGTTTTCCACATAAATCTGGTGTTATTGTGTTTGTCGCGTTCAACAATTGGTATAAGAGCTTGGTTCCTTGGAGAAAATCGTAACCGTTTGAGGAAGGCCTGGGATGGAGAGAAAGTACAGATCTATGATTGGAGGACTATTGTATTTAACTACTACTAGACTAAATATCATGCATGCATTTTTGTCTTGTGGCTATATTTTAAGAAGACCCTAAAGAAACACATGTTTCTCCTATTAAGAGGATATTCAAATACTTGAATGGCACTATGGATTATGGCCTATGGTATCTTAGAGATACTGATTTCACACTAAGTGCTTATATAGATGCATATTGGGTAGGTTTTATTGATGACAAAAAAAGTACAAGTGGTCGTGCATTCTTTCTCGATTGTAAATTGGTGTCATGGTTGAGTAAAAAGAAAGATTCAATTTCCTTATCCACTACTAAAGTTGAGTGTATTGCTACTACAACTTGTTGTACACAAGTTTTATGGATGAAACAAACATTGAAAGATATCAGAGTAATGTATGATGATCCCATTTCTATCTTCTGTGATAGTACAAGTGCAATTAACATTTCAAAGAATCCACTGATGCACTCAAGAACAAATCATATATCAAAAAGGTGTCACTTTCTAAGAGAGAAGGTTGTGGAGAATGAAGTAAAGCTTGATTATGTGCCTAAAAAGGATCAGATTGCTGACATATTTACTAAGGCTCTTCCTAAAGATACTTTTGAGTATCTTCAAGAGAAGTTAGGGGTCATTGCCCCTCCTTTCTTGAACTAGATGCATATGGAGATGCATCAGTCTAATGGATCTATGGATCTATTTTTCTTTTGGACTGATGTTTGGTGGCTACCTCTCAAGGGGAACAGATAGTATCTTGTGTTGTCATTGAATTTTTTTTGGGTATACTCCTAAGGGGGAGTATTCAGTACTGGTAAAGTCCTTAATGTCAAAGGGGAAAACAATGTTAAATATATTTTTCCTTTACCATTGATTTCAAAGGGGGAGAAGAGTATCACATGTGAAAAATTTTATTTGTAGAGAATATCATGTGAAAACTTTTATCTTCTGAGGGGGAGAAAGTAAAGTCGTGAGAAAATGTGTTTAGAGCTATTGTGTTGTCTTTGATGGTTTTTTACATCATGCGTTGCCATCAATGACAAAGGGGGATATTGTTGCAAGTATGAAGGTGTTGTCATTGATGTCAACTGGTTAACTGGTCAACTAGTTGTTGTTGTCATTGATGTCATATTGGTTGTATATGTCGAGGATATTGAGAAAATTGTAATAAAGAAAGGTTGTAGGTATTTAGTGTTTGCTCTAGGTTGTGCTCTAGATTGTGTTGCTATGCTAGTGAGGATCTAAGGTATTGTTCATGATTTTTGGAATCTTCTATATCCAAATTTTTGGTTTTTAGATCGTTGTACAATGTGAGTTATGTTCACCAGTTGTGAACTGTGCTTTTTTGTGTATCTGGTTGAGGTCCGAGAGAAATGTAGTTGCTCTAGATTTCTTCTTGTTCAAGTCTTATGACTTGCAATTATTAGGATACATTGAAGAGGTTGTGTTAAAGTCAATTTTATTATTTGGAAAGATTGGATCGAGTTAAGGTTGCATGTGCTTAATTGTCTATGTGTTTTACGCTGGTTTCGTCAACCTTGTGTTAAACACTACTTATGAAGATCATGGAAGCATGTTGAGGCATGTTGGGAATTATTTAGGTCCTCATTTAGTGTGTGTTTGGGATGCCCTCATTCTAATTCCACCATAGAATGTTTTAGCGCTGACCTAATTTGAATTTGTAAATGCAAGTGGTGTGTGGTCGACTTTGGATGAGTTTCAAAGTTGAAGACTATATAAATACAAGTTGAGGAAAGTGTGTGGATGAATGCAAGCAAGATAGTGTGAGATAGATGTGAAACAGTGTGTATGTGATGTGAGGTTAATCAAATCAGTGTGAAATCTAATTGTGAGTTTCTAGAGGCAGTGAGCTAAAGGTGTACTCTGTCAAATGTTCAAGAATTTCTACTAGTGTGTAAGTGAATTGTGGTGGAAATATCTATTGCATTGAGATTGTTTTCTCTTTGTAACAAATCTCTTCTATCTTCTTTGTAATTTTGTGGCAGTGAGCCCTCCAGGTGGTTAACCCTTGTTGGACAGTGAGTCCTATTCTAAACAATAAGTCATGTTGTGGAAGTGAGCCTTCTTTGGTAACAAGCCTTTGTATTTAGTTTTTATATTCTCTATATTGTGAGGTAATCCTCACAGTGGTTTTTCCCTTATTGGGATTTCCACGTAAATTTGGTGTTATTGTGTTTGTCTTGTTCAATAAAAGTGAACAACCAATGGAGTACTAACATGCTTGGAATTCTTCATATTGAACCTATCCAATATTTTGGCAATATACTTCTCTTGAGACAATCTAATTTCTCTCTTTTGTCTATCCTTGATTAATGTCATGCCAAAAATCCTCTTCACCACCCCTAAATCTTTCATAGAAAAATGTTGGGCCAAATTTTGCTTCAATTCATGAAGTATCCTCGTGCTAGTGTCGGTAGTCAACATGTCATCAACATAAAGTAATAGTAGAACAAACTCACCATTAGCAAGCTTCTTATAGTAAACACATGGGTTAGATTCGCAATGAGTAAAGTGATGCTTAGTCATGAAGCCCTCAAATTTGAGGTACCGTTGCCTCGAGGCTTGCTTGCTCCCATACAAACTTTGCTTTAATCTACAATATAAATGCTCTTGGGCCTATTTAGTGAAACCTTTAGGCTGCTCTATATACAACTCTTCTTCAATATCTCCATGAAGAAATATGGTTTTGGCATCAAGTTGTTAAAGCTCAAGATCCCATACAACTGCCATACCCAAGTCTACTCGAATGGTGGTCATATTCACAACTAACAAGAAAATCTCATTGAAATCAATCCCCTTTTTCTGATTAAATCCTTTCACTACCAATCTAGCCCTGTAGCATTTACTGCCTCCATATTCTTCTTTTAACCTATACACCTGTTTATTCTTTAATGGTTTTTGATTTGGTGGAAGGGTCACCAAATCCCAAGTTTATTTTTCCATCAAGGAGTCCATTTCGTCTTGCATTTTCTCCATCCATTTGATATGATTTGAGTCTTTGCAAGCATCTTTGAATGTTGTAGGTTCTAACTGATTTGATATCGATAACTATGGATGATCAAAAAATAATAATCCATAATCGCCAAATTTTATCAGAAGCCTTTTTTGCTAGGTAGACCTTTTCAATTGAGGAACCACTATCTGTAAATTACCCTAGATTCTAACAAATTATCTCCACCATTATTCTTGTGTAATGGCTACAAATGAGAAACACTATTAGGAGATTGTTGAAAAAAGGTTTCAAAGTCAACATATTTTTTTCTATTTTCATTCTACATATTAGAAGTGACTGGTGGCTACGTAGATCTTTCAAAACACTCCATAAAATTGTGAGTCATGTCTTACCAGAGTAGGCTATGTGGACATATCTTGTTGCAAGGATGACTTGGAAGATGCATCACTTGTGGCAGAGGAAATTTTGACTTCACACGCTGGCATAGAGACACTACGTGATGGTGAAAGATCAAAGGAAATGGCACGGGCAGGTGAGGTATTATGATAGTACCTTAATTTATTTGTCTGTTGTGTAGGACTAATGAATGGTTGTGTTGAGTTTTCACCTTCAACAGGGGCGCAGGTGGGTAGCATAGATACATGCGTATAATTTTGTAAAGGCCACGAGTTATTAAAACCTTTGATTTGCAAAGGTGGTTGAATACACTCCTGTGTGGACAATCTAGAGTGTTCAAGAGTAGAGACATGGCGCGGGTATGAGAACAGAGTCTCATGAGAGGCGTTTGAGCTATTAGACTGTGAGTTACCAGCATGATGTTGAGGCATAGATGAAACAATTTTTGGTTTTGAAAACTACGAATTTCTCCCATAATCAATATCAACTAACACATATTCTTTGTATTATGTCTCTTGTTTTAGCATACCTGGGAAAATTTTCTCGTTATTTATACCACATACTGATTGTAGATGAAATTTTTGGCAATTGGATCCCAAATTCTGAAATAAAATTATTCCTCACCATAACCAATAAATATACACCTTTTTGATTTGGGATCTAACTTTGTCCAGTGCTCTTTAGGAACATGAGAAAATGCTTCACAACCAAACACACGTAGATGATTGTAAGAAATGTGTTTCCTAAGCCATCTCTCCTCTGGAATATCAAAATCCAATCAAGATCAAGGAGCTCAATTGATCGAGTAGACCGTCATATTACAAGCCTCTTCCCAAAATTCTTTCCCTAATCTGGCATTAGAGAGCATACACCGAGCTCTCTCAAGAATCATTATGTTCAACCTCTCAATTGCACCATTCTCTTGAGGGGTGAAAGGAACTATCTTAATCCTATGAATACCATTATCTACACAAAAATTATCAAATTCTGAAGAATAAAATTCTCCCCCTTGTTCGTTTTTAAACATTTTATTTTGTGTCCAATATGATTCTCAACAATGCTTTTAAAAAATTTAAAATTTGAAAACACTTTTGATTTTCTACTCGTCATGTAAATCCATACTTTTCTAGTACAATCATCAAGAAAAGTAATAAAGTAATTAGCACCTCCAATGGAGGTTACCTCCGTAGGACTGAAAACGTTTGATTGCACGAGCTCCAAAGGTGTAGATCTCTTATCATGACCGGTTGTCAAGAAGTTGGTTCGTCTTTGTTTTCCATAGAGGCAATGCTCGCACATTTCTAAGTCAATAGATTTCAGACTAGGAAGTTGATTCCTCCTTAACATAACTTCAAGTCCTCTTTTGCTCATGTGTCTGAGCCTTTTATGCCAAAGATCAATACAGTTGTCCAACCACCATTGCAGCTCCCACTTCAACATGACACTCTAAAACATATAGGATGCCTAATTTGTTTCCTTTTTCAAATACCAAAGCACCCTTGGTTACCTTCCAAGTATCTAAAGAGAAATTGATGTTATACCCTTGAGTATAAAGATGGCTTACTAATATCAAATTTCTTTTCAGCATGGGAACATCTCTTAAATCCCTCAAAATCCATTTGTTTCCATTTTTCAGTTGCAACATCACATCACCTTTGCCTATTATTTCACATGCTACTCCATCTGTATTTTCCATGCTGATAATAAGTAGGGATTCCATCTGTACTTTCCATGCTGATAATCAGTAGGGATTTCACAAATTTGCAGTAGTGTCACTTGCTGATAAAACTAAAACACCATCATCTTTGTCATATGCAGTGTTTACCTCATTTTCATTTACCTTTTCTTATGCCTTTTTTTAATGCTAGCAATTCTTTTTGGTGTGACCCAGTTTGCCACAAAACCAACAATCACTATTTCTACCCCTAGACTTCAATCTTCTTATAGATTTGGACCTTCTTCTATTATTATTTCTACCTCTATCTTGACCCCTTCCTCTATTGACAAAATGTACAACAGTCAAGGCATCATTGGATGAGGGTTCTTGATTTTTTCTCCTCATGTCTTCACTAAGAAAGGTGGTTGCTACATCATCAAATTTTAATTTACCCTTAGTAGCCACCGAAGTGCTAACTACCATCATAACCCCTTCCCAGTTGTTCGGTAAAGAGCATAATAACAAAATTGCTTTAATTTTGTCATTTATACCCACTAAAATCAATTGGGTGACCAAAGTATTAAATTCATTTAGGTGACTGGACATGATCTCGCCATCTTTCAATTTTAAATTATATAACTTCTTCATAATAAAAACCTTGTTTCAAGCCAATGCCATCTCGTACATGTCTGAAAGTTTATCCCATACCTCTTTTGATGTCTTCTTAATTGAAACATTGAAGAGAATGTTGCTTGACAATGAAAGAAATATTTTGGCCCTTGCTTTCTTATCTAGTTTCTCCCACTCTTTGTCAGACATAAAACCTTTTCCTTTGGCTTTCCCTTCTAGTGCGAGTGAGAGATCTTGCTTAATCAGTAGGGATTCCATCTGTACTTTCCTTAGCCCGAAATTTTTCCTAGAAATGTTTTTAATTTTCCATTAATCCACTTCATCCATTATTCTAGAAATTCTTTACCGATTTCCAAAATAGCTTAACCATCAAGCTTCTTCGTTGAGCTTCTTCACCAAACTTTGATACCAATTGTTAATGATTTGTTGCGGATTAAATGAACAAGAAGATTGCATAAAATTAAACTTAGAAAAATGAATCCAAACCATAAACAATGGAGTACAAAGACACAAAGATTTATAGTGGTTCGTTAGAATGGATACATCCACTTTCAGAAATAGGAGAAATCCTTTTATTATCACTGTCTTTCCAATACATTTACAACAACATCAAACATGTTCTCAGCATAACTAATTGTCAATTACATTATCCATAAAGGGTAAGTCTTCAAACAAAAGGGAATGTGAAGAGACAATATGTTGGAGGGAAAAAAAAGCATGATCATTGGGCTTCAATACCCAACAATTTGGCCTCATGTTCAAACAACTCTATATCAGGTTTTTCTTATCTTATAAACCTATATCTCCTTGCACAATTCCATATGTGAGGCATATTTCTTCCTTGCCTTTGCTTCTTAATAGACATCAGATTATTTATAAATAATAGTAATTACAATGAATCTCATGAGTATCAAAATTATGTTGGAATATATGTTCCAACATATTTGTAGGTGTGTCAGTAAATAATGTTTACATGTCTACTATGATCTTTTAAGTTCAGTTTGTTGTCAAAAAACTATAGTTAACTCTCAAATTATTTATTTTTTTATAAGAAGACTGTTGAGTCTTCTTTGTTAATTTCTATAACCCAGCAACAAATTAATTGCACAATAAATTCAAAGGAAGAAATTTGATTTATAACAATTAACACAACTAGGTTAATTAACAACTAATAACAATAGAAGAAAAAATATCATGAAGCCAATCAAAAATAGAAAATAACACAAATTTACCCAGGAAGCCCCAATGTGGGGAAAAACCTACAAATGTTGGATCTTCTATTCAGCCTTTAACAACAAACTTTTCTTTCAAAAATACAATATGAATTTGCTACAACAATCTTACATATATAAAGCCCAGCCGCTTTACTTAGCATGCAAGAAAAGAATATTTTCTTGCATTCTTTGGCTTTAAATCACACATAAGATCACTCTTGGATTTATCCTATCCTCACAAACTTGAAAACATTCTATTAAAGAATAAAAATATTTTTGTTGCTGAAAATCCAACTCGAATTGCTTTAAAGCATATCCAACTCAAGTTTCTTTAAAGTGCTTTAAAGCATATCAAACTTGAGTTGCTTTAAAACAACTCCACATCCCACCTTTTGAGCTACAAAAATAAACACTCCCTCTTAGCGAGGAAGGTGTTTTGCACAACACCCAACTTGTCCCTGAAGTATTCAAACTTACTCTTCATCAAGGCCTTCGTCAGGATACCTGCTATTTGTTCATCCGTAGGAATGCACTGGAGCTTCACTATCCCCTTCTCCACACAATCTCTGATGAAGTGGTACTTGATATCAATGTGCTTTGACTCAAGTCATGAAACACTAGATTCTTAGAGAGTTTGATACAACTCTGATTATCACAGTAAATGACTGTAGGATCTAGCTCCTAATCAAAGAGCCCAACTGGAAATTTCTGAAGCCAGATAGCCTCACATGTAGCCATATTGGCTGCCATATACTCAGCCTCTACAGAACTCAGCACAACTGACTTTTGTTTCCTATTGTACCAAGAGATTGCTCTTGATCCCAAACTAAAACTACACCCTGAAGTTCTCTTCTGATCAGTTGTACTGCCTGCCCAATCTGCATCGGTAAACCCCTCGAGCTTCACTCCATACTTCATCCCATAATCAATTGTGCCTTGGACATATCTCAAAACATGCTTCATAACTATCCAGTGCACACATTTAGGTTCCACCATAAACGACTGAGTGAGTTCACTGCAAAACAAATGTCTGGCCTAGTGTTGACCAGATACATAAGAGAGCCTATCAACTATCTGTATAAAGTTGGGTCCACTACCTCTAATTTGGAAGCATCAATCTTCTTTCAATTGGTCACAAGTGGCGTTGACATGGGCTTACAGTCCTCCATCTTGAATTGCTTCAAGATATCAATTAAGTACCTCCCTTTTCCAAGGAAGATCTCTCCCTCTTTTTTCCACAACTCCAATCCCTGAAAGTGCATCAACCCCAAGTCCTTCATCTCAAACTCTCCTGCAAGATCTTATTTATAGTGTGCTATGAGCTCCTCTGACCCTGTGAGAAATAATTCATCAACATATAACACCAATATGAGAAGTTGGCCCTTCACCTAAACATAGTATAGGTTTAGATCCGCATCACTCTTGATGAATCCCACACTCTGCAAGTAACTGTCAATACATGAATACCACACCTTGGGAGCCTGCTTGAGTCCATACAATGCTCTTTTCAACCTGCATACATGAGAATCCCTCCCATGTGCTTCAAATCCTTCTGGCTGCTCTATGTAAATCTCTTCCTCAATCACTCCATTGAGGAAGGTCATCTTTACATCCATCTGGTGAATCCTCCAACTCATTTGTGTTGCTATAGAAATGATAGCTCTTATGGATGAGTACTTGGCTACTAGAGAGAAAGTCTCATCATAGTTGACTCCTTCCTTCTGAGAAAACCCCTTAGCCACAAACCGGGCTTTGAACTTTTCCACACTACCATCTGCAAGATGCTTAATCTTATATAGCCATCTTGAGCCCACCACTGACTTATCTTTTGGCCATGGTACTACCTCCCACACACTATTCTTCATAATGGAAGAATACTCTTCCACCATGGCATCTCTCCATACTTGGTGCTTGGATGCCTCCTGAAAGCTGGAAGGCTCTACTTCAATTAATTCACTCATAAGTGCCACATACTCAAAATAACGTCTGGGATCACTTCTTTATCTGACTGAATCTTGAGGATCACCTACATATTCTTGAGCCTCTCTCAATGTCTACTCAACTGCCATGTTTCTCCTCTTCTCGGTAATAGGAATCTGAGGCTATGGAATTATTTGTTCCTCCTTCTGATCAACCTGCTCAGCCTACTTACTCTACTCTCTAGTTTGCGTGACTGAAGTTTGAGGAATTTGTGCTGCCTCAATCATGGGTGATTGCTCCTCCTCATTCATCAAGTTGCAAGACTTCTGAAGAGCCCTCTCTTCCTCGAACTTCACATCTCTGCAAACCACTGTTTTCCTGAGAGTAGGAATGTAAACCCAATAAGCCTTAGAAGTTTCACTATACCCAACAAGGATACCATTCTCTACAGTAGGTTCCAACTTGGTTCTCTTCTCAACAGGAATGTGACAATATACAAGGCATCCAAAGATGCAAATGTGCCCCAAATTTGGTTTCTTACCAATAAACGCCTCTTCTGGAATCAACTTGCCCAACACTTTGTGAGGGCTCCTATTCTGCAAATACACAGTTGTATTGCAAGTTTCTGCCCATAAGAACCAAGGTAGATGCTGATCATGAAGCATGGTCTTGGCTGCTCCAACTATAGCCCTATTTTTTCATTCAACAACCCCATTTTGTTGAGGGTTGTATGGAACTATCAACTCTTTCTTGATACCTTCCTGAACACAAAAATATTTGAAAGCATTTGAGGTATTTTCACCTCCATTATCAGACCTCAGTATCTTGATCTTCCTCCCTATTCGGTTCTCCACGAGAGCCTTAAACTCTTTGAACCTATTGAAGACCTCATATTTATTCTTCATGAAATATATCCACGCCTTCCTAGAGAAATCATCAATGAAGGTAACATAATACTCATATCCATTCAAGGATGTTGTTGGCATAGGCCCACACACATCTAAGTGTACAAGATCCAAAATCCCTTTAGATCTAGTGTCGCTGCTTGGAAAATTGGTCTTGGCATATTTCCCAAGTGCACAGCCTTTGCACACCTCATGCTTTTCTATCTTCATTTCAGGCAGCCCCGTCACTATTTCCTTAAGAATATTTAGTGCTCCATGGTGAAGGTGAGCCATCCTCCTATGCCACAATTCTCCTAGCCCATTACAACTGCTTACCAATGCATGTGTTGGCTCAAACTATAACCGAAACAAACAACCATGCCTGGCTCCATTCACTTTTACAACATTGGAATCTTTAGGACGAATATAGAATTTTGCCCTCTCAAAGGTCACGATGTAACCCTTGTCTTCCAAAGCAAAAAATGAGATTAAATTCTTTGTCATGCCAGGGACATACAAAACATCCTCCACCAACAAGGGTTTGCCAGACTCCCTCTGAAACTTGACGGTGCCAATACCAGTTACATGGTACTTGGCATTGTCTCCGAGCTCAATATAGAAATCTAGCTTCTTCTCCTCCAACTTGGTGAAACATTCTAGACTCCCGTCATGTGGAAAGAAGCCCCACTGTCAATATACCATACCTTTTTGGAAATTGAACTTAAGAGACAGGAAATGAGTGAACTCATTCTCAAATCATGATGCAAACTTGTCCACCTCTGCTGTAGCAACAACTTGCTTCTTCTGCTTGTCCTTATTTTTCTTATTCAGACATTGACTAGCATAGTGACCCATCTGATGGCAGCAATTTTTTTTTATCTTGCTCAGATCTTTCTTCTTTCCACTCTTGGAAGAAGAACCTTCTATTTTCTCTTTATTGGACTTCTTCTTACCCTTGCTTGCAAGAGCAAGATTTTCTTTGTCTTGACCCTTCTTCGTCTAATCTCCTCGATGAGCACCTTCATGGATCTCCTCCTAAACAAAATCATCCCAAAGTCTTGCCCAATTAGGTAGTCGATCTCTGCCGACAACACACTTGAAAAACACTTCCCAGTGCTTCGAAAAACCATTCAAGGCTATATGCACCAACTCATCTTCATCAATCATCTCTCCAACATTAGCCAAGTCATCCTTCACCTGTGTCAGCTTGGAAAAGTAAGAGGTCACATTCTCGCCTTTGGACGTCTTGGTATTATGAAATTTGTCCTTGAGCATCATCTTACGACTCTGATAGTCGCTCTAATAAAGTTTTGTGAGCGTATCTCACATCTCCTTGGTAGTGTCTTTCCCCGATAAATGAGGAATTAAATGATCTCTTACTCCATCCAAAATAATCCTCTAAGCCTTGGCCTCTTTGACTTCATGCAAATCTAAGACAACAAGATCATTTGTTGGTGGTGTCACTTTTGTACTAGCATAGATTCACAGCTTGTTCTCCTTAAGAACAAATGTAATCCAAACCTCCACTGCAAGAAGTTAGACGCACCCTCAAGCCTGTCCTCGTATTGAACACTGGTTGCCATAGCCACAAAAAGAACTGGAGACGACAATCTAATTTTTTTCTCTTGAAATTTGCGTCACAAATCTTAGCTTCATATTCAAAGTTTAGTGCTCTAATACCATGTTAATTTCTATAACCCAACAACAAATTAATTGCACAAAAAATTCATAGGAATAAATCTGATTTATAACAATTAACACAATTGGGTTAATTAACAACTAATAACAACGGAAGCAAAAAAAACACGAAGCTAATCACAAATAGACAATAACACAAATTTACCCAGGAAACCCCAATGCGGGGAAAAACCTGCAAATGTTGGATCTTCTATTCAGCGTAACAACAAACTTTTCTTTCAAAAATACAATATGAGTTTGCTACATCAATCTTACATATATAGAGCCCAACTGCTTTACTTAGCGTGCAAGAAAAGAATCTTTCCTTGCATTCTTTGGCTTTAAATCACACATAAAATCACTCTTGGATTTATCCTATTCTCACAAATTCGAAAACATTCTATTAAAGAATAAAAATCATGTTGTTGCTGAAAATCCAACTCGAATTGCTTTAAAGCATATCCAACTCGAGTTGCTTTAAAACAACTCCACATCCCACCTTTTGAGCTACAAAAATCAACATTCTTCACTTATAAATTTATAATCTATTAATAAATAAAATAGAGAGTATGTTCTTCGGCTATTTTAATTGATCAAACAGCCCAAATTAAGACTGCTACATGATATTCACCTTACATATGTATTCAGTAAGCAAATCGTTTTAAACATTCATACATATAAACAAAATTTGAAATCCTTATAATCCAAAAGAATACAATAGTAAACTTGCTTGAAATCCTTAGGATTCTGTACATTTACCCCATCTAACTATACACATTCGTAACAATGAATTCTTTATCTGTCAACCTCAAACACGGTGTTCACATATAAACTCCTGCATACAAGCTCATAATGTTCAACTTAGGTTTCTCTGTCAATTGTCTTTTATTCATTCAAGATCACCTTGGCCACATAGAAGAAGGCACTCAATATTGTCTCCACAAAAGTTCTTCAAAGCATGGAGAAATCACAGAAATGGACAAAATTGCCTTAGGCAATGCCTGTTATGGGTTTGGGTACTTCATCACTAAAGAAACAAGAACACCAACTTTTGCCAAGTGGCGTTTAGTGCACAACAGAGAGTGGAAAGCCACAAGTATTCCTCACTCACTGATACAAAGACAACTGGTACTTGATCGGTTTCCAACTGGTACAAGTATCTAACCAACACCCAATCTCCTTCAAAACAATAGTGGGGCTTATAAAAGGGTGTTAGGTGGGTTTCAAGCATTATGTAACAATGCCTAAGAATCCATTGGGTCTACAGAGAATGTAGTCTACAGAAGCCCACAACTAAGGGTTGGTCCAATAGTATGTGACAATGAGGTAAGTACACAGTGAGCAATCTTGGCTCTCAACTCAACTTTAGCTACTCTCAAACAGAAAGGCCCCACATAGCTTCGACCTTTGAAATAATGGCTTTTCAATGATTTTTTGTTGATTATGTTGTCGATATTTGACCAGAGTATTTGACTAAGCAATAATGCAGCGTTTGTCCAAAGCATATAGGCTCTATAAAGGCATTGTATGCCCTACCTTAAGATAAAGGTACATGGGTGATCGTACCTAGTGCTTGGTATTCAAGGGAGTGTACGCGTTCAATGAGAACGTGCAAAGAGCTTGGTGTTCAAGCGAGTGTAGGAGTTCAATCAGAACGTGCAAGAGCTTGGTAATAACAACGTAAAATGCTTCGTGACCATGCGTACACAGTTAACAAATAACTATAAACACCCTAATATTTGACAAGAAGATCAAGATTCGATAGATTCAATGGATGTCTTCAAGACAAAATGATAAATTTAAATGGTTAATTTAGCTATTCAAAATAAGACTATCCACGGATAAAAAATAGAAAGTTACCTTTTCAAAGCGAACTAAAATTTGATCATGATCTAAATTAGGATTTGAAGATACAAGATTAAGCAAGTGAGAAATCTAAAAGTTTAAATTAAGATATTGAACAAGATGTGTTTCAATTTTTTTTATTAAAAGGAGTGCTTAATCTTTTAATGAGGTCCCATAGAGTTTTATTTTTTAAAGATACAATTAGAGTTTGTCACCTGCCCTATGTGTGGTGTGGTGAGTTTTGTGATGATATTTGTATTTTGTTGTTAGTGTGTAAGTATATAATAAATCTATTGGTATACATTCTATATATGCTACACATATTTTTATGTCGTATTGACTTCCCATTCTTGTGTGCACATCTCTAATGTTGACGGTGGGCATTATGATATGTCAAGGGATATTGTGAGTTATAATCCAAGACATATATGTTAAGGACTATGCCCTACAAAGTAATGAAGAGTTCTATTATAAGCATATTTCATCCCAAGTGTGGAGATATATACTATTTAAAATGCACAATAAATGAGAGAGAATGTGGTTGATCACCATTATTTGGATTTTTGTATAGATGAAATGTCATAGAATAATCTATTTGCATATCTAGTATGGTCCACAAAGTCTACCAAAACTAACTAATGGTGGATTTTTGTGAGCAAAGTGGGCCAAAATAGAGTGCACAATGGATGTTGACAAGTTAAGTGGATTTAAACATGGATGAAGAAAGGACATACCATGTTGGCCATGGTGAGGCCTTTCTTACACACAATCATGATGATCATCTTGGAAAATACATCACCACAACAAACATAATTCCATTGTATTGCTTAGTTGCAAGTAGACAACTTAGAAAATCCATGTCGATTGATTCCGAAGAAATTACCAAAACTAATAGAAGAGTGTAAAGCTTAAGTTTAATGCTTGTAGGCTTGGTAATGATACAAATAATCTGGGACCTATTGTGGCTATCATAGCTTATACACATGTAAGGCCAATAAAAGTGTTGTTAAAGTGCTTCTAGTGTTTTTACAATGTCAAATTATCCGACTATTTTGGCATAGTGTGATTCCCAAATGAGCCTTTGACATGGCATAGCATCAAGAACACACAAATGTCTAAGCTTGTAGATAAGCTTATCTAGCATGTAGTACTTAGAACATTTTTTTCTTAGATATTAACATAAGTTTTTACAGAGTGCATATCTATTAGGTATGGTAATTCCTCTAGTCAAGCAAGTTATGGCTACATGAGTCTGATACAATGATGAGTAAATGAAAATGTAAGTAGCCAAGGTAGTCAAATAACTTGTTATATTTTCCTTTTAGATGCTTGACTAAGAAGAACTGTTGTAGGTATACCAATCATTTAATGTGGTTCATTTTTTATAGTTTTCTTTGAGTATATAATGATTGAAGTTACTAATGATTAGAATTGATGATTCTCTCCTTTCTTTGGATGTGTAGTGATACAATTTCTCAATGGCTTGCATGACAACATGATGCAACTCATTTTTTAGGTGGGTACTATTATAACACTAAAATTATTTTAATTGTATTTGACTAGATGTACATGTACATGAGTATAACATATTTACATAGTTAGATGCATTAGTCTAGGTTTCAAATGGATGGGTAGTGTCTAGTATAGAAAGAATAGGTCTTGCATTGACTACTTGAGCTCCAAAAATAATTATATTATGTAGGCATCCATGAAAATAGTTTATTGGTGTGCATGGTCTTTTTAAATGACTAGGTGATATGCAGGAAGCCAAGTATTAACCTCTAATATAAATTCACAAGCAAGATGCAAAAGTCAACATAAACCCATTCTTTTGATCAATCTTGGATTACCTTGATCTTGTTGGGGTCTACATATAAATTTTATTGGTTAATTATGTAGCCTAGGTACTAGATCTATATAGTACCTACCATAAGTGCATTTAGTGAGGATGCGTTAAATAATTTGTTTGTGTGTAATGTATTTATCACACCAAGACCTAGTCCATGTGATATTGGTCATTCTTGTTGTAGATGAGGATGCATCCAAGAAGATGATGATAGAGTTGGTTATAAGTTGTAGGATGTCATTCATCAAGTGCATGAATTTGGTTGGATCATTGGTTAATATTAATATCATAGCGATCCATTCATCTATTCATTCTTAAGTTTTCAAAGGAAGTTTCCAAATATCTTCAATCTAAGCTAAAACATGATGATATCTTGATTTAATGTCAATTTTGATAAAGTAATTCTACCTCAAAGTTGTTCAAGGAAATAAATGGTATGTGAAAGAAGATATTTCTCCATTATGATCTTATTGAGTACCCGCCCCAAAAGCGCCCACTAAAAAAGAGTCAACCATGTTGACTATGACTAGACTAGATGCCCATCCTAATTCTTCCTCTTACACCCCCTCATTAGACTTAACAACCACGTGACCAATGAACTCACCTTTTTGAAAATGAAATATTATTGTAGGTTCAAATAGAAGCCACCATAAGGACCCTTAAAATTTATCCATTGTGAGCACATGTAATGAATTGTACTAATAATCCAAACTTTCTATCCTAATTTACCACTCTTAATCCATCTA
>VDFB02297377.1:0-18799 GCA_007258455.2 Sequoia sempervirens | reverse complement strand
ATCACGACTGTGTCTTGCTTATATAGGGAAATCTATTGTTCCGCCGATACTTGGTCTCTCTGTGATCTTGCAATGGTGGAATCTGGGGTACTCTGGATGATCTCCACCTGTCCCAACTCGTATGTCATACTCAGGACTATGACCAACTTGAATAAGTGGACATGACACCCCGTTGAGGCTAGTTGGTACGCGTCCACAACGGACCCTTGGATAGGCACGATTGGGACCATCTTTGATATGCATTGTGCTATCAACACAATCCATCCCTAAGTGTCCACTGCATCCACAAAGAGAGTAGACCCATCAGTATCATGAGATATATATACATACAACCAAAACAAAACCATATACATGAGATGAAAGTTGGACATACTAAAATGAAACGACATAGAAAAATGTTGTACCTAGGTCTCCTAGCTGTCAGTGCAGGTCTAGGGGTGGGGTGACACTAGGACCTATGCCTCCCACTTTGGGTGTTGCTCTTGGAGCCATAAGAGCTTTTGCTAGGTTGATGGATGGCACTGGCATTACTCCATCTCCACTCGTCCACCTCCACCTCTGTATTGGTGGCACATCACCCTGCAAATTGAGATCCCTCCAGGGGGAATCTACTGGGAAAATGGCTACAGGACGATGAATCAATGACTAGGTATGGAATCCCCATGCCACACCTACATTATTAATGGGGAGGACCTCTAGCTAGTCTTGATTGTTTGCGTCCTCATTAGAAGGGATGACGTTAGTGATGGACGGTCATCAATAGTCACTCAGTCATGTAGTGCTCCTCACAACCCGTGTGTAGGAAGGGAACATAGGAAGGATAGTATGGATAATGCCAAACTATCGCATAACCCTCTGCCAATACGAGGGCGTGATCACAAAATTAGTGCGACCTAGCAAAAAATGGTCACACTACAGGTTCCTAAGGTACTTGCTATCATTTACCCATCAAAACCACCTATAAGGCTACCATCTAATTTGGTATGTCCTCAGAGTATCAAATTGTACATGCCAAAACTACAAATCTTCATGTTGCCACTATCTAATAAGCTCATACCAATGAGCCATTGACACTAAGTAATCTCTCACCTAGGGATACCCAGCTGGCTACACACATGTGATGTGAGCAAAGTCCCACACCTATAACAAGGTGCATGTGGTCAGACTTTGGAACTCATAATACACATACCTACCCAACTTGTGGTACAGGTGTGTGAGCATGCTCTGCCCCCACACAAAAACTGTCATATATTTCTCCATCACCCTGATGGTGTGTATGAGTCCCCCATGAAGGTGAGAGCCTCGTGCATCCATAGTGACCCACATGGCCACAGTAACAACTAGTACCCATCGAAGAAGAGGGACCACCACACTACCCTGCTCGAACCAGTAGATGTAGATGTTCCCAATCTTGCCATCGTTGTCCTCATGACCCTAGTAGTACTGGACTCCCTCTGCCTACTCCCATGTAGAGCATGTTTTTTCTATAGTGACTCATCGAAGAAGCATCTCCTTGTTGTCCAACAGGCACCAGACCTAGTCTCGGATGAGGTGCAACACTTGCCCACCAAGATGCTCTCAAATCTTAGGGTAATCCTACAAAAAGTGAAAAGGTCTAGACCTAAATCAACATACTGGTTATGAAAACTGTATCTTAAACACAAAAAATTTCTATCTAGTGCCTCTAAGATGTAGGCATGTCACGTAGATGTCTATGCGATGTGATACCATCAGAGGTCTGCCATTAAAGTTAGACTGGATGCCAGCACATATGGCGTACCACACGCACGCATAGATCCCCAGCATGCTAGCGGGATGCCATTGCACGAGAGGGAAAAATGCATGCATGAGGGATGCATGCACTGTAATTCCATCCTAAACATGGCTAAAATCTTGAAAAAATGCACAAAAAACAAGCTTTAAAGGCTTACTTGGTCTAGCTCAAGAACCTTAACAACATCCTTTCGTAGATGGTCTAGTCTGGGCTCCATTTACTCTCGTCTACATGGCATTTTGCTAACTTTTCTGTCACAAAAGTCAACAAAACTCATGCACTGAATAGTGAAAATGACCCTTCTAGGGGCCCACCTAGGTATATATAGGCCCCTTGCGACCTATTTTTCCTGATTTTTCCCCACCTAGCTAGGGGAAAACTCAGGAGGGGCATATAGTCATCTCTTTACCATTTTTTTCTTTCAAACCATCGAATTTCCTCTTGATCATTCTTCTCACCTTGGTAGCTTCCTCTAATTTTTGAGCTAACTTAAAATTTGAGTTTTGTGGAATCAAATTTTGTGCATGTTTTCACGGAAAATGTTGTATGTTCGCCGAGTTCGACTGCAGGGGCATCTTTCGTACCTGCCTACTCAACCTTTTTGTCCTCTATAGTATCCTTTTTGGCACACAAATTTGTAAAATTTTCAAAAAAAATTTGTTGTTTTCTTGTCTACTTTAGTGCGATTGATTTTTCCCAAAATCAAGCCCACTAAAGTGGGGGAAAAATGTAATGTCACAAAATTGCACCCTAGGGGCAATTTCACATTTACACATTTATCCTTGCATTTATTACACCTACATGCATTTATGATAAGAACCTCATGGGTTGTAATTTCATTATTCTAACTCCACGAGGACCAATGATGAAGTGACAATATTCTACCACCATATTTCCCAAAACATACGTCTACACAATGCGCTAGCATCCATTCAGTTTTTTGAGTTTGAAATGTGGAATCTTGGAATCTTGACTCGTGACACATGTCCCTATAGTTAGAACTCTGAGTGTAACGGCTCTTCCCACCTCTTGTACCAACAAAAATCCTCCTTCTCTCTCTTTTGGGGGTTCCTTCTTATTCTAAGACTTGAATCTTTCAATCTTGCTCCATTATCTTGCTCTTGCTTCTTCAATGTTGCTTCTACAGCAAAACTCTGCCAGACTGAGGTCCCTCCAACAACCAAAGCTCTCTTCCAAGCATCCAATGGTGCATCTGTGCATTTAAGAGGGGGCCAAGGACTGTTGGTAATGCTCCCTTATTCTTATCTATTTGCAAATAGATTACGTTTTTCACTTTTCTACTTTGTGGTGTAGGTTCTCCTCCTCGAGCGGGGATTACTTTTACCACTCCTTGTTTGTTCATTTTTTCTACTTTTCCTATCTATCTAGTTGTCTGTGGAGGTGGGAACACCAAAGTCGGGGTTTGACTACAACAAGCCTCAAAACAGCCCCAATATTTTCCTCATTCATCTTGTGTGCAAGTTATCGAAGTGAAGCTTGGGGGAAGGTTTCAAGCGCACAATCATTTGTAAGTCTATCCTTGGCTCTCCTTTGTATTTTCTATCACTTTGTGCTTTTTTTTTATCTATTTTATCAAACAAACCTTGGGTCTAAGAATGTTAGCAAGGTTGAAGCATTTTTGTTCAAGGTTTTTGTTCTTTTTTTTCCTTGGAGGCTAGTACGTCACCCTAGCATCCTAATATTGCATTGTAGTCATTTGGTTGAGATCTATTCCTTTTGAACCAGAGATCTTAAAACCTTGCTCTATCAGATTCTGAAGTAGTCTTCTTGAATACTATCCCTAGTACGATCTTCTTTGCAATTTCTTCATTCAGTAAAGCTTGAGGTAGTTACTTAGGTTGTTCGCTCCCTGGGATTCTCTTGAGAAGGAAGAGACTTGTGAGTGGTGAATCCCCCTTCTTTTACAAGAACGTAGGCATAGACGTCATGCTATTGCTCGTAGATTAAAAGAAGAGAATAAAAAATAAAATTAAGATCAAATACCAATTGAAACAAAGCATGATGATTCTCCACCCTCACCATAACAAAAACAACAAGAAAATTTAATGTACATTGTCACTAGGCCTCCTGTTAAACTTGGATGATGATGATGAGATTGCTAAGATTGATGAGGAAGTGCATAATGAGCTAAATTTATTGTTTTCGTCTTCATGAACTTAGATAATAACAACTATAATGATCCTCCTAACAAGAGTGACTCACCACGTGTTGAGCCCAATGATGCTCCTAGTATAACACTTGTTGTTGTCCCTTTAGCTAGTTATCTGCCTTTTGCATATGATGAACAATATTGGGATGTGGATGACCTATTGTAGGTTGACTCACATGTGCCATACTAGTATTGTCTTTGTCTTCTTTTCATGTTCTTTGTGATTGCATGTGTGTAATGTGATCCATCATATAGTGTTACTTGGTGTGTATTTATATGTTTGTGATCCTACTTTGGATGACCCTTAGCAGTCTGTTGGTGAAAGGATACAAAAGAAGTGAATCAATTGTGGCATTCTTCTATTTGTATCTCCATTCTTCTATTTGTTGTACACCCTTTATTGTGTGTCTTATGTTTTCCTTTTGGGGATGATGCAAGGTGTCAAGATATTCAAGTCTCTTCCATGTTGACACAAAAGCTTCTCTTTGTTTTCTCTCTCTCTCTCTCTTTATGTGTCATTCTTCCTTTTTGCTCGTTGTTCCATGATTCATTTGGGGAATGATGACATTTTTGAGCTCGATTATATCACTTTAGCAAATACAAACATTGATCCTAGATCCATGGATCCCTTATGTGTTATCTTAGGATTGCATATGAGGGGAAACCTCCTTTCCATGACATAGCTCTACTCAAAAACATATTTTTTACGTAGGGCTTTCTGAATAAATCTCTCATGTATTGGCATTTATTGTGTTCTACTTTAAAGTAATTGCTCGCAACATGGTGTTTAGCAATTTCTTTAAAGCAGGGGCATACACGTTCCCGCTCATTGTTTGCTTCAAAGTGTGGTCTTCTTATTTTATGTGATTTGTCTTATTGGTGGTGACATTGGGTTTGATATTCCTCAAGAGCATGACCTTTCTTGGCATATGACATTCCTCTTAGTGGTAAAGCTACAACTTGCATTCCCTAAGTTATGAATCTTGTATCTTCGACTAGTCCTCTCTTAGAGACATTAAGCATGATGTTCCCTAAGGTGAGACCTTTCATGAACTAAGAAAAACCCATTTGAATATCCTATT
This sequence comes from Sequoia sempervirens, assembly GCA_007258455.2. Lineage (NCBI taxonomy): Eukaryota > Viridiplantae > Streptophyta > Pinopsida > Cupressales > Cupressaceae > Sequoia > Sequoia sempervirens. Next base: position 13,773 of record VDFB02297377.1, on the reverse strand, counting down.
GCATGTATCAAGGCCATCAAGCATAACACAACTTTCTTTCCAGTGGAGCCTTTATGTTTTTCACAACCACCAAGCATAACACAACATGCTTTCCAGTGGAGCCTTTTTCATGAGTGCCTAGCATAATGCAACTTGCTAGCCTTGTGACCATTTTTGTGATGCATTATCAAAGTTATCAAGAGGTATAACTTTGGTATGGTTGGTACATGGGAGCTTGTAGACCTGGCATGAATTTCCCATTAGCCACTTTTTGGGGCTCACCTAGTGGACAACGAATTTCACTAGCTCGTGTGAGTATATTTCGTTTGCATAGTGGACATTGAGTTTCCACTTGTAAAGATTTTTTGGACAAACAACTGAGGCTTTATCCATATCAATTGGACAAACAATTGAGGCTTGATCCACCCCTCTTTCTCTTCTCATTAATTTTGACATTATATGCTTGTGTATCTTGTCTTGTTGTTGCATATTTAACATAGGCATGTGTCTCTTTGTGCCTTTGTTTATTTTCTGTGAGATCTTAGAGCTTAGGGCTTAATCATCCTCCTTGACCTTTGTTGTTTTATCTTTCCAACAGTTGTACAATTAGACCTCTCTTGATGCTTGTTTGACTACATTAGTGTGAGTTTGAGTGTAGGGCTCATCCTCTCACTAAAGTGGGGGCTAAATGCAGTGTCAGAAAATGTACTTTACATTTTCACACTATGTTTGGGTCCCTTAATAAATTGGACTTAGTTACGCCTCTAATTGGCCCAATTATGCATTTAAAAGCCTAATTAATCATGTTTTCTAAAAGGGAAACTTGTATTAAACAATTGCAAACATTAATTAAATTGCAGTGGAATTGGTGTGTCCTAGGTTTGAGGCCTAGGACAAGGGTGAATTGGTCCCCCTTAAGTTTAGGACCTCAATTTTAATATGTTTTTGGTGGAATTTTTATGATTCAAATTCAATTTGCAATTGTCGGCTTTTGATGTATAATTTTCAAGAAATTAGAAAATTACCTATAAATACAAGGTATTTTTATCAATTCAAGTCCTAGAACTTTTTGAGAGACTTCACAAGAGCTAAGATTATTGTTATTTAGGTGTTCAAGAGAAAATTTCTCAGTCATCTACAACAACATTCAAGATCTCAAGCATCATGTCAAAGTTATCTTCATTCATGCATGTTTTTGGAGCTAACATTGTGATGTAGGTTTCAAGCATTCAAGTCAAAACTCAAGCATCAAGATCAACATCCAATTAATTCATTTCATGCAAGATCAAGACATTGGAGATTTGTGTTAGGTTTTAGTCCTTCAAGGATCTCTATTCAAGGGTTTGGTGAGTTGCAACATAGCATTGTTCATTCATCATTCCTTCCATTCATGTTTCATTTCATTTCAAGGTTTAATTACCAAAACGGGGTTTGACCAAGGAAAACCCCCATTCACCAAAAAAAAATAAAAATCCCTCCCTTTACGTTTGTAGATTTGTAGGAGAAGAGTTGAAGATTGATCAAAAGTGCAATTTTGCAAAGTTGTCAAAGTTCTCATCAAAGTTTTCAAGCCACAAAAACTCACTTGTATAATTTAATTTTAACTTTTCGACTATGAAATTTGAAGGAATCAGGAGTGCAGATCCATGATTAGAGGACTGTGAAAAAATATTTTGAATCCCTGTAGCAAGATCCATTCACCCTAGGGTGATTTTTTCCTAGGAGGACACTCAACAGAGGTCTTTGGTGACAAGTGCATAAATTGATATATACTCTTCTTAGATCTGTCAGAAGTTTGTAGATTCTGATAGATTAAGGTTTTAAATGGACGATTCATGTTTTACATTGCATAATTACATTCATTTGGTATTTTTCATTTATTTCTGAAAAGTGCATTTCAGGTTGATTTGCCCCGTCCTCAATCATAAAGTAAACAACAAGATCTCCATTAAGATTGGCTCACCTAAGGGTTGAAATTCAATCTTTCCTAGAGGGTCTCTTTTTCCTAATGAAAGTAGGGAAATAGGTACATTACCCCCATTCAAAACTTACCTCACCTATTTCCCCTTCATTTCAATAAATAAACTTTTATTCTTCGTAGACCTACAGTATCATAATCATCGTAATAGTTACAAAACCACAATACGAATTACATAATTGTGCTCCACTAAAACTAATAGTTTCACTCAAAAACTTAAAACTCTTCTATTTCAAGAAAAAATCATTTCCTAATCCATTTATAGATCAAATAATCTCTTTACCAAACAGTTGTAGCTCAATTGGTTAAGCACAATTGATGAGGGTGATAATATGATCCTTGATTATGCCACCCGCCCAAGATTCAAAACTCAAGAGATATGATATAAAGAATGAGGTTGAGATTGCGCTGCATGTAACTTTGGTGGAATGAATACAGGTTCTAAGTTCTTAACTCTTAACCAACGAGATATTAACATAAACTCAAGATATATGATATAAAGGCTCTCTTTATCAGAGGGTTGTAGTTCAATTGGTTGAGCATAATTAATGGGGGTGACAATATGATACTTGATTATGTCATCTGCCAAGATTCAAAACTCAAGAGATATAATATAAAGAATGAGATTAAGATTGTACCTCAAACAACTTTGGTGGAATGGATACCTCAATTCTTAAGTCTTAACTAACACGATATTAGTATAAACTCAAGATATATGATATACAGACTCTCTTTATTAGAGGGTTGTAGTTCAATTGGTTGAGCACAATTGATGAGAGTGATGGTATGTTCCTTGATTATGTCATCCATCAAGATTCAAAACTAAAAATATATGATATAAAGAATGAGATTGAGATTGTGTCTGATGCAATTTTGGTGGAATGGATACCTCCTAGTTCTTAACTCTTAACCAATGAGATATTTGCATAAACTCATGCTCTCATAATAGATAACAACATGAATTCATGAATAATATAAAATTCTCCCATGAAAAAGAAGATGAGAATTTGTGAACGTGAGAGTGTATAAACTTTCGCTTGCACACCTAATCAAGAGAGCTCTAGTTTGCAAAGGATAATAAAATTTATGCACATTAACAGCCCCCCAACAACGGGGGTTTATTCTTTGTTTAGTTACATGCCGCGCCTCCAAATTCCTTTTGGCTTATTCTTGAATTAACCACTCAACAAAAAGTAATGTCACTTTCGTACATTGACCACATGTGGAACACACACTGCCAGCCGGGGCCTAGAGCACCACCTGATCGAATGTCCTCTATTTCCTCCTCGCCGAGAAACTAACCCAGTGCACCGGCTCAACTATACTCGCGACTCCCTTGCGGATGAGCCCTTTCAAGTTCTCAGATTACGCCTTTCTGCATGCGAGTCCTCCATCTGGAAGGCACTCGACTTCTACAAGTGCATCGCGGAATTATGCACCTGTGAGCTGCTATGAGCTCTTTTGCTTTGCATGGTCCGACCATGTCTAACTTTGTTCACTTTTCTTGAACGGCTGCTGCATCCTATGCAGTCTTGGTGATTCCACCGAGTCTTCATCCTTTGTGCCTCCCATAAGACAACTGATTACTAACCCGTCCACCTTGAACTCTGAGTTCGCTCTTCACACAGACTGGCTCTCTGAGCGCTCCTGGATCCAACGTCAAACTCCTTGATGAATTCCTTTTAGCTCTTTGAGGACTTGACTTCCTCCTTCTTGCATTGAGCCCGAGATCCCTGACTCACTCGGTCCACTGCCTCCATGATTATTGACTTTTGATCTCACATACCTACTAAGCTCCTTCCCAAGTCCGACCTGGTTCCCCCTTTCAAACGGCATCCCGTTGCATTACGCAACCCTTCTGAGATCAAACATCAGCTGTACACCATACGGATGAGACTGGCCCTTGAGCACTTTTCACTATCCTATCACTCGGTGACTGAGATCTCCTGCCCAACCCTCAACATTGCAGCCCATGTGCCTTGTACCCATACGGTGGCCCACTCTCTTAAGGGGAGCACACTCATTGTGCCACTGACTTTGCTCCTTGTGTCCCTGTGCCTGGCTACGACTCCGCTCTGGATTGACATGCGTGCCCGCCCAACCTTGCCTCCCGCTTGCCTCCCACGGATAGTACCAACATCCACCTCCTTTAGCACACCGAGAGCTTGTTATCTCTCAGCCATCAAGCCACCGGGCCCGGGACGCGAGCTAATACCACACAACCACTCTCTTCATAGCTACGGCGGAACGAGATCTTACCTCATCCCTAATAACCATAACGGACACCTGAGTCACTTGCTTGACTCGAGGCGGGAGCTACTTCTGTTTCGCTCCTGGAAGGAAGAGCACGAGATACCCTTACCATTTAGTATCATGCCGTGAACTCTCGGTGCACTTGATTGCATCCCTATGATGTTCCTTCTTTCGAACGATCATACCTCCCTATATAAGCTATTAGTACAAATCCCTGACATCGGTAGGATGACACCGAGGAATGGCCAAGGGCCCCAATTTCCTCCTTAATACCATCGGACGTGGGGATCCACTTAGTTGAATCCCAACTCCCCAATTACTGTCCTTTAGAACCTTGTACTACTTCATAGCCCATAGGGTCTTTCACTTTTGCATTGCAGACTCTTTAACTAGTCTGACTAACTCTTGGACGAGTCCAACTCGCCTTGTAGAGTTGCACCCCTACACTGGCACAACCTACCTTAACTCGCCATGACTTGGCATGACTCGGCACTCCTTCATGCTCCATGCTGCATTCTGTCCACGCTACCATGAGTAACTCGGCCTTGTCGCTAGAACCATACTGTCCCAACTTGCCTCGACACTTTCTGCAACACTAACATTAAGCACCTAACTTCCAATGCAACTCGGCCTACTTCCATAGACGACGGACTTGGATTGCGCCTCACGGCTTAGCTAATGCCCAATGGATCGCCGGATGGCTCCTCGACTCGGTGTGGACTGGGACGAGTCCTAGACTCTATGTCCAATAGACTCCTTGTGTCCAACTCGCCTCACCACTGCGACTTGCCTTGGCTCACACATTGACGCACGCACCGCGCATAACTTGCAATACCAAGGGTTCAGCTCGCCTGAACCGCACTCGGACTGGTTCCAATGCTCCTCGAGCGCACCGCTCACCCTCGCCAAATTGCATGACATTCTCCCACTTATATTAGGGCGACGCCCCACAACAACAACACAATCGACGGAGAACCATCCATAACTCCTAGAAGACTTACGACCTATCTCCTCGTGGATCGGCAAATGCCGATCTTTAGACATCCTGAACACTTATGAAGTGAACTCAAGCTGGAGTGTCCTTGACACCGCAACCTCTTTTGCAAGGGGCCTTAAATTTTCCTTTTGACTAATCTCATCGTCGCCTCCTTAGAACTCGTGATCTGAGTATTTCTGGCAACACAACTCATCGCTTTGTTTACTCAAAGATACCGGAAGCTTTCATCGCGACAAATCCCTCAGTGGTGTTCAGTGATTTAGCCTCCCATCGACTGTGTGGTAATACCTCTTCTCATACTTTTTCTTGAATTCTCGCCGACTTCGCCGCAGCTAATCCATCAAGGCCATCCTGCCTCAGCCTAAGGATGCCCTTCTGCAGACTGTGAGGCCTCCTTCACTGGGTAAAAGAGATACACTGAGTACCTGGCTGTATGCCCAGCACTCCACTTCACCCATGGAGTCTCATTGCAGCACTGCATTTACTACCGTCTCACGGATACACGCCTTGCTCGCATTCCTTCAATACTTTGTCGGCCCCACCTACCGTGTACTTCAAATCAAGCCAGATCATTTTGGTGTCTCAACACCCTTGCTTTGTATACTTCATCCCCACTGAGTGCACCTTTCGAGTCCGCCTTGTTTCTCTTGAGTACCCGTAATGCTGCCATGGAATGTCTTTCGTGTCCATCATGTGACACCTTTACACCCATCTTGTGCCCATTACACTGCATCAAAAGCTCAACCAACATCTTCTTTCGTGACCTTGCTCAGCTCCGAAGCCTTTATCCTTTTTTCATTCTTAAATTTGTGACTTGATTGCTTTATTCTGAATCTTCCAGCCTGACTCGCCACCTTGTGACTCGGCCTACTTCGATTGACAAAATCTTTCCAACCTTGGACGCCACTCGATTTCCCCTCGGATCCAATGTCCCGGACAATGGTCCTACACCCTGAACACTGCCTTGTGCAGGTCCCCCATCGATTTCACCTCGGATCTGACCTTGCTGTCAGGATCCTACACCCTGTACTCTGAACTTAACTCAGGTACCCCTTTTTGCTAAGGGGAACATCCACCAAACCGCTGCAACACTTACCACCGTGTCCGGATCTCTGTTGGCTTATGCTTCATTGTAGACATACCCTAGCACTTGCGACATCTTGACCCAGCTTGTAGGTTATGTCGACTTCCTTTTCAACTCCCCACCATTGAGGATCACTTGCAACCACTTGCTTTGGTTGACTAACTGCACTTATGTTTGCGGATCATGCCTCTATCCGGCGTACACCCTTCTGGTGTGCGACTTTGAGGGATACGAGCCCGGCTCGCCCCGATGCACATCCTTGTGATGCGACTTTTTCCAAGGTTCCAACCCCTGGTGCGACCTCTTTGCTTAGGCCGACTTCTACGCTGACAGACTATGTCAACTTGGTATCCACATCTCTATGGAAATACCTAACTCAACATTGGTTCCTATCCCAATACTACTTACACTTCGTCTGCTTCACTGCAACTGAGCTACTAAGACCTTTAACATGCAAGATTTCCTTCATTCGCTTCACTTTAGCAACACACCAACCAAACCGCCTATGTTTGTCTGCCGCAGAAGTTCTGCACAACTCCGGGGCGCGATTCCGTCATTGCCCCCTCCCGCGCTATGAAAGAGGTCCCCATATAAATCCTCTTCCGGCATCTCAAAGAGATACACAGACTCCCAAACTTGATTCAAAAACTGTGCTGCACTGAAACTCGGCCATGGATCCCCTCTGTATCCTAATCTCTTTATTTAGACCGGCCTTGCACCTCCTCTCTAGATGCTCTGCACTGACTTTACCTCTCAGTGACTAACTTTTGAAACATGCCCTGATGGCTTACACAATCTGCTCGCACACTTGACTGCACTACTGGACTGAGACCCATGTCGGTACTCCTTTATCCATACGCAAACCTGTTCTTCGAATTCACATTAGCTTCGCGACTTCGACATCCTTGTTGGATGTACCCTGGCCTGACTCTTCCTTAGTCTCCGATGAAGTCATTACTTACTCAGCTCATACCGGCTGACTTTGTCTGGTTCGGAGGGAGGGAACCAACCTCCTCCAAGAATACCCAAACTCAAACCACTTCCAATACCGACTCGGGGTATTAGAAGAGAGCAACTTAATTTGCTCTGATACCAACTGTCAGGGGGCTAGACTAGAGCACGGATCGAATGCCCCTTTTCTCCCAGAGAAGTCAACCTCCTGCGGCACTGATCAACTATACTCACGACTCCCTTGCGGACGAGCCCTTTCAAGTTCTCAGATTACGCCTTTCTGCATGCGAGTCCTCCAACTGGAAGGCACTCGACTTCTACAAGTGCATCGCGGAATTATGCACCTGTGAGCTGCTATGAGCTCAACTGCTTTGCATGGACTGACCATGTCTAACTTTGTTCACTTTCCTTGAACGGCTGCTGCATCCAATGCAGTCTTGGTGATTCCACCGAGTCTTCATCCTTTGTGCCTCCCATAAGACAACTGATTACTAACCCGTCCACCTTGAACTCTGAGTTCGCCCTTCACACAGACTGGCTCTCTGAGCGCTCCTGGATCCAACGTCAAACTCCTTGATGAATTCCTTTTTAGCTCTTTGAGGACTTGACTTCCTCCTTCTTGCATTGAGCCCGAGATCCCTGACTCACTCGGTCCACTGCCTCCATGATTATTGACTTTTGATCTCACATACCTACTAAGCTCCTTCCCAAGTCCGACCTGGTTCCACCTTTCAAACGGCATCCCGTTGCAACTGCAACCTTTCTGAGATCAAGCATCAGCTGTACACCATACGGATGAGTCCGGCCCTTGAGTACCTCACTTGGTCCTACTGTGGAGGACTGAGATCTTCCCCAAGCTTACACCAACCCTCAATATTACTCGTGGTGCCCATGTGTGCCTTGCACGACATGGCCCAGCTCTTCTTTGCGGGGAGCACACCTTTCCGTTGTGCGACTCCTCGACTTTGCACACCCAATGCTGAGAACTAGCTTTCGCTCTTGTGTCCCCAGGCTCACATGAAGCTGCCTGACTCGGATATGTAGCTCGCCCAACCTTGTGTCTCGCTTTGTCTCATCTCTTGGGATGAGTTCCAACATCCAGCTCCCTTCGGTAGCACACCGTAGAGCCTTCTCATGCTGGCCCTGTGACTTGCTTCACAGGGTTCGGGACGTCGGGTTTACCACACAACCACTCTCTTCATAGTTATGGCAGAACGAGATCTTACCTCGTCCCTAATAACCATAATGGACACCTGAGTCACTTGCTTGACTCGAGGCGGGAGCTACTTCTCTTTCGCTCCTGGAAGGAAGAGCACGAGATACCCTTACCATTTGGTATCCTGCCGTGAACTCTCGGTGCACTTGATTGCATCCCTATGATGTTCCTTCTTTCGAACGATCATACCTCCCTATATAAGCTATTAGTACAAATCCCTGACATCGGTAGGATGACACCGAGGAATGGCCAAGGGCCCCAATTTCCTCCTTAATACCATCGAACGTGGGGATCCACTTAGCTGAATCCCAACTCCCCAATTACTGCCTTTAGATCCTTGTACTACTTCATAGCCCATAGGGTCTTTCACTTTTGCATTGCAGACTCTTTAACTAGTCTGACTAACTCTTATGTCATGACTCGGCATGACCTCTGCAGACCTTCATCGCCTGACTAACACTTGGGCGAGTCCAACTCGCCTTGTAGAGTTGCACCCCTTCACTGGCACAACCTACCTTAACTCGCCATGACTTGGCATGACTCGGCACTCCTTTATGCTCCATGCTGCATTCTGCCCACGCTACCATGAGTAACTCGGCCTTGACGCTAGAACCATACTGTCCCAACTCGCCTCGACACTTTCTGCAACACTAACATTAAGCACCTAGCTTCCAATGCAACTCGGCCTACTTCCGTAGACGACGGACTTGGATTGCGCCTCACGGCTTAGCTAATGCCCAACGGATCGCCGGATGGCTCCTCGACTCGGTGTGGACTGGGACGAGTCCTAGACTCTATGTCCAATAAACTCCTTGTGTCCAACTCGCCTCACCACTGCGACTTGCCTTGGCTCACACATTGACGTTCGCACCGCACATAACTTGCAATACCAAGGGTTCAGCTTGCCTGAACCGCACTCGGACTAGTTCCAGTGCTCCTCGAGCGCACCGCTCACCTCAGCCTTGTGACATTCTCCCCCACTTAAAAACAGGCGACGTCCCCGACGCCGAACATACTGACGTGAGAACCATCCATAACTGCTTCCTGATGAAGACTTACGCACCTATCACTGGGATCGACAAATGCTGATCTTTAGACATCTGACTCTTATGAAGTGAACACTGGTTGAGTGTCCCTGACACTGCAAACCCTTTTGCAAGGTCTTAACTTACCTTGACTAACTTACTGAGCTGCCTCCTTACTGAGAACATTGCATCCATACTTGGACAACCTTTACTGCTCAGCCACTTCCAGCATCCCTGAAAGCTCACTGCCACAACCCTGTTGTGCAGGTTCAGTACCTAGCCTCCTCGACCAGAATACCCTCTTCTGACACTTTTTCTTGAATTCTGCCTTCGACCTTCGGCTTCGCAGCTTCAATCCACTGCGCCATCCTGTCTGCCCATGATGCCCCTTCAGTACCGTAGCCTCCTTCGACCAGTATACCAATTGAGCACGGCTTCGTGGCGTGCCCTGCACCCACTCGACTCTTGGAGTCTCTCGCCTGTCATAGCAGCTCCAGACTTAACAACTTCTGTCTGCCGATACACGTCTTGCTTCTGGCATTCCTTCAATACTCTGTCGTACTTTTTTCCACCTTACCTGGTGTACTTCTGCAAACTGCTCAGAGTCTGCCTTGGTGTTGCCTCAACACCCTTGCTTCGTATACTTCATCCCCACTGAGTGCACCTTTCGAGTCCGCCTTGTTTCTCTTGAGTACCCGTAATGCTGCCATGGAATGTCTTTCGTGTCCATCATGTGACACCTTTACACCCATCTTGTGCCCATTACACTGCATCAAAAGCTCAACCAACATCTTCTTTTGTGACCTTGCTCAGCTCCGAAGCCTTTATCCTTTTTCATTCTTAAATTTGTGACTTGATTGCTTTATTCTGAATCTTCCAGCCTGACTCGCCACTTGTGACTCGGCCTACTTCAATTGACAAAATCTTTCCAACCTTGGACGCCACTCGATTTCACCTCGGATCCAATGTCCCGGACAATGGTCCTACACCCTGAACACTGCCTTGTGCAGGTCCCCCATCGATTTCACCTCGGATCTGACCTTTCTATCAGGATCCTACACCCTGTACTCTGAACTTAACTCAGGTACCCCTTTACTGCTAAGGGGAACATCCACCAAACCGCCGCAACACTTACCACCGTATCCGGATCTCTGCTGACTTATGCTTCATTGAAGATATTCTATAGCACTTGCGACATCTTGACCCAGCTTGTAGGTTATGTCGACTTCCTTTTCAATTCCCCACCATTGAGGATCACTTGCAACCACTTGCCTGGTTGACTAACTGCACTCTGTTTGCGGATCATGCCTCTGTCCGGCGTACACCCTGCTTGGTGTGCGACTTTTTCCAAGGTTCCAACCCCTGGTGCGACCTCTTCGCTTAGGCCGACTTCTACGCTGACAGACTATGTCAACTTGGCATCCACATCTCTATGGTAATACCTAACTCAGCATTGGTTCCTGTCCCAATACTACTTACACTTCGTCTACTTCGCTGCAACTGAGCTACTAAGACCTTTAGCATGCAAGATTTCCTTCATTCGCTCCAGTCTTGCAACACACCAACCAAACCGCCTATGTTTGTCTGCCGCAGAAGTTCTGCACAACTCCGGGGCGCGATTCCGTCATTGCCCCCTCCCGCGCTATGAAAGAGGTCCCCATATAAATCCTCTTCCGGCATCTCAAAGAGATACACAGACTCCCAAACTTGATTCAAAAACTGTGCTGCACTGAAACTCGGCCACGGATCCCCTCTGTATCCTAATCTCTTTATTTAGACCGGCCTGCACCTCATCTCCAGATGCTCTGCACTGACTTTACCTCTCAGTGACTAACTTTTGAAACATGCCCTGATGGCCTACACAATCTGCTCGCACACTTGACTGTACTACTGGACTGAGACCCATATCGGTACTCCTTTATCCATACGCAAACCTGTTCTTTGAATTCACATTAGCTTCACGACTTCGACATCCCTGCTAGATGTACCCTGGCCTGACTCTTCCTTAGTCTCCGATGAAGTCGTACTTACTCAGCTCATACCGGCTGACTTTGTCTGGCTCGGAGGGAGGGAACCGACCTCCTCCAAGAATACCCAAACTCAAACCACTTCCAATACCGACTCAGGGTATTAGAAGAGAGCAACTTAATTTGCTCTGATACCAACTGTCAGGGGGCTAGACTAGAGCACGGATCGAATGCCCCTTTTCTCACTGAGAAGTCAACCTCCTGCGGCACTGCTCAACTATACTCGCGACTCCCTTGCGGACGAGCCCTTTCAAGTTCCCAGATTACACCTTTTTGCATGCGAGTCCTCCATCTGGGAGGCACTCGACTTCTACAAGTGCATCGCGGAATTATGCACCTGTGAGCTGCTATGAGCTCTTTTGCTTTGCATGGTCCGACCATGTCTAACTTTGTTCACTTTCCTTGAACGGCTGCTGCATCCTATGCAGTCTTGGTGATTCCACCGAGTCTTCATCCTTTATGCCTCCCATAAGACAATGATTACTAACCCGTCCACCTTGAACTCTGAGTTCGCCCTTCACACAGACTGGCTCTCTGAGCACTCCTGGATCCAATGTCAAACTCCTTGATGAATTCCTTTTTAGCTCTTTGAGGACTTGACTTCCTCCTTCTTGCATTGAGCCCGAGATCCCTGACTCACTCGGTCCACTGCCTCCATGATTATTGACTTTTGATCTCACATACCTACTAAGCTCCTTCCCAAGTCTGACCTGGTTCCACCTTTCAAACGGCATCCCGTTGCATTACGCAACCCTTCTGAGATCAAGCATCAGCTGTACACCATACGGATGAGTCCGGCCCTTGAGTACCTCACTTGGTCCTACTGTAGAGGACTGAGATCTTTCCCAAGCTTACACCAACCCTCAATATTACTCGTGGTGCCCATGTGTGCCCCGCACGACATGGCCCAGCTCTTCTTTGCGGGGAGCACACCTTTCCGTTGTGCGACTCCTCGACTTTGCACACCCAATGCTGAGAACTAGCTTTCGCTCTTGTGTCCCCAGGCTCACATGAAACTGCCTGACTCGGATATGTAGCTCGCCCAACCTTGTGTCTCGCTTTGTCTCATCTCTTGGGATGAGTTCCAACATCCAGCTCCCTTCGGTAGCACACCGTAGAGCCTTCTCATGCTGGCCCTGTGACTTGCTTCACAGGGTTCGGGACGTCGGGTTTACCACACAACCACTCTCTTCATAGTTATGGCGGAACGAGATCTTACCCCGTCCCTAATAACCATAACGGACACCTGAGTCACTTTCTTTGACTCGAGGCGGGAGCTACTTCTGTTTCGCTCCTGGAAGGAAGAGCACGAGATACCCTTACCATTTGGTATCCTGCCGTGAACTCTCGGTGCACTTGCTTGCATCCCTATGATGTTCCTTCTTTCGAACGATCATACCTCCCTATATAAGCTATTAGTACGAATCCCAGACATCGGTAGGATGACACCGAGGAACGGCCAAGGGCCCCAATTTCCTCCTTAATACCATCGAACGTGGGGATCCACTTAGCTGAATCCCAACTCCCCAATTACTGCCTTTAGATCCTTGTACTACTTCATAGCCCATAGGGTATTTCACTTTGTGTTGCAGACTCTTCATCTTAGCCTGACTAACTCTTATGTCATGACTCGGCATGACCTCTGCAGACCTTCATCGCCTGACTAACACTTGGGCGAGTCCAACTCGCCTTGTAGAGTTGCACCCCTTCACTGGCACAACCTACCTTAACTCGCCTTGACTTGGCATGACTCGGCACTCCTTTATGCTCCATGCTGCATTCTGCCCACGCTACCATGAGTAACTCGGCCTTGTCGCTAGAACCATACTGTCCCAACTCGCCTTGACACTTTCTGCAACACTAACACCAAGCACCTAACTTCCAATGCAACTCGGCCTACTTCCGTAGACGACGGACTTGGATGCGCCTCACGGCTTAGCTAATGCCCAACGGATCGCCGGATGGCTCCTCGACTCGGTGTGGACTGGGACGAGTCCTGGACTCTATGTCCAATAGACTCCTTGTGTCCAACTCGCCTCACCACTGCGACTTGCCTTGGCTCACACATCGACGTTCGCACCGCGCATAACTTGCAATACCAAGGGTTCAGCTTGCCTGAACCGCACTCGGACTAGTTCCAGTGCTCCTCGAGCACACCGCTCACCTCAGCCCCCTGACATCCCCCATATAAGCTATTTGTACGAATCCCAGGCATTGGTAGGATGACACCGGGAATCGTCCAAGGCCCCCGATTTCCGACTTT
>VDFB02297376.1:0-15993 GCA_007258455.2 Sequoia sempervirens | reverse complement strand
TATGTAATGTATTAATGTAATCATGATGTGTTGCATTTGTGGAAATATGCTCCACAATTGTATTATTGGAACCATGAATTGAATTGGAATAAAATGATGTATCGTGTTCCTCTCTTTTGATCTTTAATGGTTGTATATCATCATTATGTGCTCTTGGCTTTTAGTTGCTTTCGTTGATAAAAGTTTTTGATTCGTAATGACCATTTCATGTACCCCAAAGGACGTAGATGACTTTGTAAATGTATAATTGTTTTTCATGTAAGGAATGCACAGATTTATCTTATGCAATGTTTTGCTTTCCAAAAAAAATAAAATTTGTGCGGTGTTTGTTGTCCTTTGGGGTTCACACAGCGGGGTGTTACACAATGCATATATGTGCTTAATCTTTTATTCTTGTTGTTGTATATAGGTATTGTTTGCATAAGAGAAAAAGATGAAGGGGTGACTAGCAACAAATAAAATATCTGCATATAGGTATATATAGAAATATAGTAAAAAACTGCATGCATACATATATAAGTAACCTCAAATATAAACAGATACATATATAGATATATACATTTGCATTTATCATTTTTATTCTTATTGTTGTATCTCCTGTTTTTTAGACAATATTAAAAGTGGAATGGTTATACCCATTTTAATTTAATCAAAATAGTAAAATGGTTGCCAGATTATCAATATTTCTAAGTTGTCTACCAGTTGCTATTGGACGTTTCAATACATTAATCTTTTATTTTTATTCTGAAATAGAGTTTCCAACTAGTCAACTATAATTGAAACATTTCCTCCCTCTAAAATTTCCCACAACTATGTCCGCAAAATTGGGCTTTGTGGATGGGTCTCTAGAGCCCCCCAAAATTGATTTGTTGATTGATTTGGTGACATCGCCCACAGGTTCAGCTACAGAGTCTAGCTCTGAGGGTACCACCCACCAGCCTCCAGATCTTAAATCCATAAGTTTATATTTCCTTTTCCTTATACCTATTGCAAATTTGTTGTTATTGTTTCCTTCCTCTTTTGTAATCAACTTGAACATTTCCTTTTAGTTCCTTTAATTTTAGGATTCTCAAAAACAAAAATGCACACCACATACCCTTTACTATTTATGTTTCTATTTTTATTGGCCTTTAGGTGTATACACACATGGTTGACCCTGGTAAAGCATATAGATGTGGAAGTACATATGCATTGATCTTTTCTATTTTTATTGGCCTTTAGGTGTATACACACATGGTTGACCCTGGTAAAGCATATAGATGTGGAAGTACATATGCATTGATCTTTTCTAGCACATAAAAACATCTCTTTGTAACCTTTGTTTTCCTTACTCATTTTATCCATTTGGTGTGATGAAGTACATTTTCCTTGAATGATCTTGTCTTTGTAGGCTGCAAAGAAACTACCAACTTTGAATTCATTTGCAATTCATTCTATCAATGCTAGAGATGTTGTTCCCTCTCTAGTCCTTCAACTCTTGTCCTTTAAAAAATTTGGTGGAGATGAAGGACAGGTTGAGTGACACACGGTTGTCTTGTCTGATGGAAACCATATACAAATAGGAACACTGCCTTCCAAATGCAATACTTTGTTGTTTTCAGGTGCCTTGAAGATAGGGTCCCTCATATTTTTGCAAGACTACGTCTGTAGAAATGTCCAAGATTCAAGGTGGGTTGCGTTGTTTCTTCTCTATTTTTTAAAAATCTCTTTCTCCTTCATATGTGCCTAATATAATGTGTCCAATATATTGTTTTAATTTTTTTTTAGGGCCTTAATCATCTTCAACTTAGTTGTGATCATGTTGAATTGTAAAATCATTAGGACCCCTAGGTATCTCTTCAAGTAGCAAGAAGAGAAAATGTTGGGACCAGAGTCACCTTCTCCTTCTAAATGGACCCCTAAATTTGGTGTCTAGTTGTCCCCTCAAGAACAAAACAATCCTCAAATGTCATCCCTATTAAAGCTTTGAATAATTTGTAATGCCCCTCCGTTTTGGTCATTCTTGAAATTTAGGAAGTTGGTTGTTTGGTGACCATGTCATTTTCGCTTGTTACTTATGGTTGGTAATTTGCTAGGTCATGAGGACTTTTGGATTGCATCATTTAATTTGATTTTTATATTAGACAATATCACTAATCTTATGACTAGAAGTAATTGATCAAATTAATCTAATTTTTAAGGTCACTTGATTTGGTTTGGGATCAATTAAAGAGCTAGATTTAATAATAAATATTAATTGTATTATCAGTGAAAATTTCTTATTTTAAGATGAAAGAAATTGTAAGTAAATGAATTTAATAAAAATAATTATTGTCTAATAAGTGAATTTAATTAAGAAATTTAAAATTGAGAAAATATTATCATAGATAAAATATTTAAAATTGGAACTCAAGTTTGAATAAAGATTAAAGCAAAGAAATCAATTGAAAAAAATGGAAAAAGAATTGTTTATTGCTAAATAAATAAATAAATGATTGTGGAAGTCGAACGGTTCTCTGAGGGGAGTGGAAAAGACACCATGAAACAATTATAAACAAGAATTATTCAAAAAAATGGGGGGAGGAAAAGATGCTCATAGTTTGATCTTATCCCACGGCTTCAACAGTAAGTCATCTTGTGTAAATCTGGAATACCAACGATCACATTCATGAATGGTAACTGGAGATGGAGGAGGGGAGAGAGAGATAGTTCCATAGCTCCTTCTACGGCATAGGTAGCTGGTGTGCAGCAATGGAGCATCACGACGGGATTTAGGACTTGAGGAAAACAACCAAGGTATGTTGTTTGATATCACTGGTGGCAGTAATATAGATATTACTTAAGAATTTCTGTATCATAATGCTTCTGCATTGATTTTCCTTGTATGAATGAATGGTTCAATATTAGGAATATTGTGAAAGCCACAATAGTGCCTTATATAGAGTAGGAACTCGGGTATGTGTTTATCTCTAATGTGTTAATCTGAGCTGACCAAGTTTTGAAGCATGATTCTCAGAGTCATGCCCTTCTATCTTGTAGCATACTTTCCCCAAAGAAGCCTTTCTTTCCTCTCGACCCATTCTTGTTTTCTCTGGCTTTTATTTTATTGGTCTCATGAAGGTGTAATCTAATTCAGCGTTCCAAATTAGAGTTGTCTCTCCCAATACTCTGTCTTCACAGTTCGGCCTGGTCAATTGTATATACAAGTATCATATTCCTCTTTTCATTAGCTATTATGCTCTACCTAAGTACCTTGCATGTGTATGGTTATGTAGACAGAGTTCTTGGTATTCATTGCATTCCATGATTTAACATCTATTTACGCTGTTCCATTCATTTCTGTCTGAATATTTCTTAAGTTCTTCTTTTTCAATCTGATTCATGCTTAACTTACAATCATTGTATCCCATCACAGCTGCAACTTTTAGACTTAGTAAATTAAATAATTTCTTTGATTTCACTGTTAACCTGTCTCAGCCGCACCCTTTTGAAATATAATAGGAAGTTCAAAGGTTTACAATAATCTCTCTGATTCCTTTGTCAATTTGTCGCAATCCCTGCACATGGAAATGAAATATTTTCATTATACTAGCATAATAGAGAGCTCACCCTTGGTCGTGGTGAAATTTAATTTCCAAACTTCAAACTTGAGCGCGTCTATAGAAACTCACCAGCAAACAGAAATGTTGTACATTAATTTTCTATCTCTTAAGTTATGTATTTGCACCTCGCCTGTCTCCTTACCTTCTGTCTTGGGTATAACACGTGGTATTTGATAATAATGTAAGTAGACAGCGATATTTCCAAATTCCTATCTTCGCTTTCTAATACTTGGCAACCTGTCACTGTTACGGCATATAGAGTTGAGACATTGTCTAGAATTAAATAGTCTCCCTGAAACCATTGGCAACCCGTCACAGCTGCAACGTTTAGACTTGCAAAGGTAAAGTAAATTAAATAATCCCTTGATGGTTGCGGTGATATGCACTGTGCATTATGGGTCAAAATCTTTGGTCGAGTCCCTATTGATAGAAATAAGATGCTTCTAGAATTCGACTTAGTGTTTTCTTCTTCATCGACGATTATGTACTCTGTTAGTTTCCTGAGTAACAGTATGTGGCGTTGTGCTTGTTTGATCTTAAAACTATCTCAAAGTAGTGTATCAAAGTGGTGCCACATGAATTCATTAGATACTGATATTTCGCTAGGTAATGGGAGTAGTTCAAAATCAATGTGTATAAGATAAAGTTGGCGAGATGAAAGAATCAACTTATACTCATATTCATCATACTTTGATCCATAAGGCATGGTCAGTTATATGTCCTCTTTTCAAGGTAATTAAATATGTGGTTATGATTAGTTAAATGTAATTTTTTTAAAATACTTTGTTGATTGTTTCCAAATAAATGCATGAGTAGATGTTGAAAAATGCTCCAATCAAATATAGAAGGGTCTAGTGCTTTAAAAATTTGACTTATGGAAATTATTTCTTGTAAAAGTTGTAACTAATAAATGTAGAGTTAAGAAACTAAAATAAGGAAAAAAATTGTTTACTTTCAATAGATGTAATTAGAGTTCTAAGACATTAAGTAGGTTTTGCTTGAGAAAAATTAATGTATATTTCATTGGTCAATTAGAGTAATTACTTCAATTTATATAGCTAATTATTGTATTCTTACTATTGTTTCAAGACATAAAAATTACTAAAATGATTGGCAATGTTATTTCAAGTAGAACAACGATATGTCTTTTCAAGCAAGAATAAGATAAATTGTGAATGTAATAAATTGGAATATATTTGTTTTAATTTGTGTTTGGAAGAGTATACTTGTGATTAGTGTCTTATGGCTTAAAACATTAGAGTTTATCTTCACTTTGCAATAATTGTGCTATCCTTAAATATTGGAAATGATTGATCTTAAAGATAATGTTCTTTTTAGATTATTTCAAGTTACTTTTTATTGAATGAATGGATATATTGTATTTGAATAAGTGGTCTTATGGATTGTTTTGATAGATCCTTTCGATGTGACTTTTCGTGAGTTGATTTTGAGTTGGGGGATTTTTTTTAATTTAGTTTATGTTGCTATATGTTTCTTTTGTTCTTTACCCTAAGTGGTAAATCGGTTTATGTTATCATTGTCATGATTCTGCTTGAGTTGTTGACGAGTCAAATTGAAAAGTCCTTTGAGTTATGGGTATTCTGAGAGGTTTTCCTTGGATTTCCAATTTAGTTCGTATCAAAGTTGTTGATGTTGTTTGAATGGAGTTGTTGATCTTATTTTGGTATATTCACTCATTATATTTAAATTGAAAATAGTTCTTGTGGCCTTGCAATAATTATTGTCATTATCATGTTGTTGTCCTTCTAAAGGTGATTTACGTACCACTATAAGGGGGTTCTTGTGAGGAGAAAATTGAGGTCTCCCGTAGAATGCCTAGTTGGTGCCTTTTGGTTTTTATTAATTGATTTTGTTGAATTAAAGGTTGATTTTCTTTTGCATTTCCCTATTTGAGGTGTCACCATTGTTGATTTGTGGATGGGTCTTGATAAACCTTCCCTTTTTATGGATTTTCTGATTTACTCTCATATTTGATGAAATTTTATCCTTGTGTTGGAATACTCATGTTGCTTCACTTTACCCTTGTTTGTGGGTTTTCATTCTTTTTGGCTTCCAGAGGCTTGAGATGATTGATAATTGATGTTCTCTCTCTTTATGTGCCCTTGATGTGGCGAGTGTTTTGGTTTCATGATTTTAAAAGGGTTGTACAGGAATTGTTGAGACTTTGATTATGTATTTATAGCGAGATGGATAATGCCTCGCATGCGCTTCAGTTGTGATCTAATATTCTTGTTATGTTGTACAACCCTTGGTTTCTTGGTTTTATGTGGTTGGGTCTCTAGGGAGAGTGGCTCCTCGTGGGGGCCGGCACCCCGCTTAAGGGGAAGGGCACAGGATAACCCACGAGTGAGTTAGTAATTAAGTGAAAACCTAATAATTAACTTAGGAGGGCAGGGTAGTAATATCATTATAAGATTTAAAAAAATGGATGCCTCATCTTCATTAGTGCTTTCGCAGACTAATGGAAGGCTGAGAAGGCCGTGGTTGGCAAGGTCGTGACCTCGTCTTCACGAGAGGTCTACGGCTCCGCATGAGTCACCCTATGGACCGGCACCTCCAGTTGGGAGGAAGGGCACAGGATAGCCATAGATGGGGGCCGGCGCCTCCAGTTGGGAGGAAGAGCACAGGATAACCCATGTAGGACTATGCGATGACACTCTCCCCTAGTTGCCCAGGTGTTTTTACTTTATTGTGTTCCTCTGGAAGTACGTTATGGGAGTTGTTTTAGATTGTTGTTGATTGGACTTATATTGATTTAAATGGAGTATTGCCTTGATACATCTTTGGTGTACTTTGTGGTCTTGTATGATCTCATTGATATTTGATTTATGACCTTGTACTCTTTTGGTACTGTGCTATGATGTTATTATATTGTTTAATTGCAATTTGAATTGTATTTTGTTTATTAATTCAGTTTGATTTGGAAGTGTTTCATGATCATTCTTTGGTTACTTGTTTATTGGTCATTGCTTTGATTTATGTGTTGGGATTTGTGACTTTAAGTTATTATATTGACTCTTGTAATCCTTGAGTTTTATGATACTTTTGTATGATGTTGAGTCTTGTGGTTCCCTGTTGAATGTTCTTGGTTGAGGTCTCTTTCTTGTTAGCTCCTAGCACGGGGGGTGGGTCTTCGGACTCACGTGGTCGGGTGGAACGTGCCAAGCACCCCATTGGGTCCCCAGTCAAGGATCGAGAGGTGCGGATTGGTGTTGTTGCAGCGACTCCAGAGTTGTATCCGTCATGGAGCCAATTTTCATCTATTCATTTGTATCATGATTCTTGTTGTATGGTTTCCGTGCATATTGGAAACACTCTTGTATCATTGTACCTCTTGAGGATTGTACTGTAATGTATTGTTAAACTCGGTGTGGATATTGGCCGTGGCAATTGTTATTCAATGTGTTAAGTTAATTATGCATATGTTGTATTTATGTACATAGATGGTTTCTTATCAATGATTATCATGTATGTGTTATATTTGTTAACATTTACTTTGTTATGGATTATATTTTTGGTTTTTATTCTTTATTGTTGTTGTGTGGATCTAAGTCTCGTAATGACTCCTGTGTACCCCAAGGGATGTATGTGTTAGTGAATGAATTTACTTAAATGAAATTCATGTCATGACTTAATGTGTATTACATGTATGTTATGTTTACTTGTTTTTAAAAAAAAAAATTGTGCAATTATTGTTCAATTGTCCTTTGGGGTTCGCGCACAGGCGTTACATATACCTTGGGAAAAACCTAACCTCCAAAACATTTCTTATTATATTAATTTCATAAACGTAATTCCAATTTTCCACAATGGCTTCTAACTAACACATTACTAGGAAACAACTTGTCACACAAGATACAAAATGACATCATAGGATCCTCACATGATTGTACACCATATCATACTCCTTATTTTCTTAGTCTCCTCTCAGTCATTACTCCCTCATTGTCGCACCTAGTTGTTACACCTCTACTCCTTAATCTTCTTTGCTTGTTTACAAATGACTTGAAACCACATATATACACATTTTCCCAACTTTTCACATGATCTATGTTGGACTCAAGATGGTAAAAATCTTGAACCACCATGAAACGTGTTGTCATCTTGAAAATAAGAAACATGAATTTCAATGGTCTAATGGTGGAGAATCTCCACACAATATAACACACACCTCTCCAATGATTATTACTACCTTCCCAAATACATAAGTCCTTTGGTGAAAACCCATAAAGAACCTTTCACAAACCAAAACAGTTTCAATTAAATAACATTATCAATCCATAAACATATTCTCACTAAATAGTTGAATAAGATCAATCCAAATCACCTCAAACTTTAATTCCAAACCAATTAATCTTACATAGAACTACTCTTCAAATTACAACACCTAGTTACTTAATGTGGTGAAATGTATTAATTTTCCTCATCACAGACTATTAACTAATTTTCAAACACATAATTTACCATAAATTTCCAACTTCCTAGACATAATGAAAATTTTGTATAATGCTCTAAGGATGCCCCTACATCAAACACCCAAGGTAAATAAAAAATGAGTCCCTTATTTTATAGGGAATATCACCTCTACCTAAACCATCTCAACCTATTTTTCCTCTTCAACTCACTCTTTCCACCTTCTTAGATATGCCTCAAGCAATCCACCCTCAACACTACTCGCACCCCTTTCATTCATTGCTCTATTTCATAAGTTATCCTCCACACTACTTGTCTTTGAATTGTATTTGATCACAACCCACTTCTTTTTCTATCAACTAGTCCCTCACATATGTCAACCTCTTTCTTGGTCATTGTATATCTTTCTCTTTTTCCTTCAATGATCATAGGTTCCTTAATGAATTTCCTCATCCTCTTATTTATTTATTCTATCCTCTAGATTTCTTCCTTTTGATGACCTTCCTTCTCACTACCAACTCATTGTGCTAATTATTTTACTTTTTTAGTGTTTCCAACTATTCCAAAAATGTTGCACACATTTAGAGTCAAAACTCTCTTGACCAAAAGCACACCCTTACATTACTATAAAACTATCCATCACTTGCTCTCAATGGCATCAACTCATGCTTTTGATCATCCCTTTGTATGGTGTAGGCATTATCCCTCCCATTATACACTACATCTATATCAAACTACCATGGACTTCCCAACAACAAATGACACACATTCATTGGCACAATGTCATACAACACCTCATCATGGTATGCTCCAATCTTGAACCTCATCCAACATTATTCCTTCATAAAAATCGAGCCTCCTTGCTCTAACTAGCCAATTTGGTATGGGTACATATACCTCATCCTCCCTAGACCAAACTTCTCAACCATTTCTACAAACACCAAGTTGTCCATGTTGCCACTACCCACCACCACATCATAACATTTGCTAACTATCCTACGTGAGGTCCTAAAAAAACTGTTCCTTTGCGCTAGCTCACCTATTTTATCACACCTTAAAGCTCTCCATGAAACCAATAAATCCTCATACTCAAGGTCCCTTTCCAAATTAGGTGACGTCTCATCACTAAATGTGAATCTTGCACTATTATTTGCCTTCTTTTCTTGGCACTCGAATGCTTTTTGTCCTTCCTTGTCACACCTAAAATTGGTTCCTCTAAATAGTTTTTTCCTTTTCCTCTCACATCCTTTTATATATTACTGATGATATCCTCTACACTCCTCTCGAGCCTCTCTACAGTTAGCATCCTCTACTCTCTCATCTCTATAATAACTTCCATCACCATCTCTACCCTTGTAGTAATCTCTATATTCATCTCCCTTATTATCATGATAGGTAATATCATTTTCTTTCTCTCGCCAATAGGAATTTTGGTCACATCTGATCATTACATCTCATCTAGTTGTCGTAGTTCTTCTCCTTTCTTCCTCTCTACCAACTTTACCTATTCTTTGATTTTAAATTCAACTTCTTTATAGTGTGAGACAATTGTTTGGCTTCCTCTAATGTATGAATATTCCACAAGCCCAAATCCTTTTGGATGCATTACCTCAAGCCATTAACATATTTTTCCACCTTCTCATATCTTTCATCTTGATGCCTTGACATAATTGTTAAGATGCAATACTTCTCAATGTAATCCTTTATAGTCATCTCTCCTTGTCATAAATTGTGTAGCTTCAACAATTCCAATTGGTAATTAGAAAAAATGAATTTAGATTTTAATTTTTCCACTATTTGGTCCCACTTAGTAATTTTTTGTTTCTTCATACTATTTGAATTCCTTCCAACATATTATCACATGAACTTCATTTTTGTCTTTGTAAATTTTACCTTATTAGGGTCAACAATGTGCTCATGCCCAAAATGTTCTTCCAAATCATTGATCTAATCTATCAATTCGTCAAGATCCAAATTCCCAAAATAATTTGTAATATTTGTTTGTGTCCTCTTACTAATGCTAAAAATAACCTTCAACATTCTCCTCCCCTATCCTCTTCACTTCTAGTTGATTCCATGCGATTTGCTTCTTGTTTCTCTTCATCACTCTCCTTGTCCCTAGGGTTATAGAATAATGTTGGTCCAATGCATTCATCCAATCTTACATCATCCTTACCATTTATATATTTCATTTATTTTTCTTGTCATGTATTCAAAAATTCCTCGTCCTCTCTTTGGCGACATCTTGACAACCTTTCTTGTTTGGTGCTCTATCCAAAACTAACCCCTTGTAAATCACCTCATGGTTGGTCTCTATTTACATCCCTCTTATAGAATACCTCAACTTACAAAACTTTTTAATTTATAAAAATATTAACGACTACGACACACTTCCTCATTGTTTACTTACACCTTAATTTACACCAATACTCTCCACCTTATTTGACATTCATTCTAAAAAATCACATCAACTAGGTGCACTCACACTCACACTAACACTAATCCACGATCAACCTATCTTGGATACCATCTGATGTAGTTGTGAACAGAGGGCCCTAAGAAGGATATCCAACTATATGTCATCCATAAAAATAAACACATAAAATAAAAGACACACTATAAACTGACATAAGATATATCTCGAAAAAACCTAGCCTTCAAAATATTTTTATTATATTGATTCCACAAGCATAATTACAATCTCCCACAATGGTCTCTCACTAACACATAACTTGAAAACACCACTTCTAGACCTGATGCATAGGCTAAAAAATGACCTCTTCGGATTCTCACATGATTTCACTCATCGTACTCTTTATTATGTCACTCACCTCTCAATTCTCACTCCCTCATTATTGCACTTACATATTACACCTCTACTCCTTAATCTTCTTCACTTGCTTACAAATAACTTGAAACAACACATGTATACCTTTTTCCAAAATTTGACATTATTTGTGTCACCCTTAAGATGATGCAAAGATCAAACCCCCATGAAATGTGATCATCTTGACAATAAAAATCTTATTGATTCCAATAGTCCAATGATGGTGACTCTCTATGTGGTATAAGACATGCCTCTCCAACAATTTTCACTACCTTCCCAAATATCTATCCTTTTGTGCAAACCCAAAATAACTTTCCACGAACTAAAATAGTTCCAACTAAACACCACTCTCAACTTGTAGACATATCCTCACTAAATTCAATAGACTTAGACCAAACCAAATCACCTCAAACTTTAATGCCAAATTAATCAATCATGCACATAACTACTCCTAAAATTGCAATACCTAGTTACTCAATACAATGAAATGCAACAACTCATCATAGACTATCAACTATCAAACAAACAATTTACTACAAATTGCCAAATTTTTAGACACAATGTAAATTTCTTATGATGTCCTTAAGATAACCATGCATTATTGTGTGATAATTTAAGGAAAAACAAGAATAGAAAAAATATTTCTAATAATTATTATTCATCAAACTCTTTAAGATGTAGTATTATTAGGGCATTCTCCACTTCTAGTAGTTGCACCAACTAGAGTTGCAATGCTCGATAATTGGGCCTCAACCATCCATTCATAACTTTAACTCTCAATCACATTTTTTCTTAAATTAGAAGGAACAAGACTTATATATATATATATACACACATACACATACACATACACATACACATACACATACACATACACATACACACACACACACACACATATGAGCACCTTCATTGGACAAAAAATGCTACAAACATAGACCATGAGCCACTTTTCCAAACACTTCCTAAAAATGCACAAATGAGTTTTGTAGGTATATTTATGATTTTGGTTGGAGATCGAGACAATTTCCTCTTACTAGTGATAGGCCACAGGACCAACAAAGGGTTCATCAACTTCTCACAAATAAGAGATATGTGAATCTAATAATTGATGATTAGAAATTATTGGTGAGAAGAATCAATATTGGCATAGATAGAACCACCAATGAAAATTTTGACAATAGTATTCATTTGTTCACCATACATGATAATGTGCATAATCACAATAGAAGAAAATTACATTTATTGAAACTTGTTGCATGTAACATAACAAACAAAGTAGTGTTAATGCACCAAAAGGAGGTCAAAATGATGAACTTGATGTGGAGTTATTTATTGCTAATATGCAAGAGTCATGTTAACCTCCAATTTCTAGATAGAATTAGGTCTTATTAATGGAGTCTAGGGTATATTTGAAATATAATATACAAACCTTGGAGTGCCCCACCATAACCATCAACATATGTTATGGTTGAGCTTGATAGTTATTAGGGACCATTTGAAGATGAAACTCCACATATAATTCCAATTACACCAATAGAAAGAGAACACACAAACCAACTACCTTTATGGTTGCCTTGGACATTGGTAATATACAAATCACAAGGTTCAACTCTTTCAAAAGCCACAATTGAAATAGGACAAAAAGAAAGAACATGGTTGACATTTATGGCTATACCTTGTGTAAAGTGCTTGGAAAGATTAAGAATATTGTCACGATTTACAAATGACTGTTACAAAAAGATGAAAAAATGAAATCAACTTTTCAACTGGAAAGTTAAGGAAGAGAGACTAAAATTTTATTAGAAGATCAATAATGGCATGTACTTGTTAATTTGTTTCTATGAATATGAAATGAAATATTTTAATGAGTCTTAAATGAATCTTTATTTTTTATTTCGTCTTATGTAAAGTCATTGCTCTATTATTAGCCAAAGAAAAATAATCAATTTACTAAAATAATATTGAGCACTAATTTATATTTTACATCTTGTAACTATATATGCTACTTTAAATTTATCTTAAATAAGACTATGCAAAAGATGTCGAGAGATATCATTCTCGAAGTATACATCTCAAAAACAATATCTTTCTACATCTTTTATATAAATCCATCTAAAACAAGTATACTAAATTAAAGATACTATTATCAAAGTGAAGCCAAAACACAAGAAAGAAGGGCATGTGTGTGCAATTTGCACAATGGAGCCAGTGAAAGCATAAAAACACTTTATTACGCCGAGAGGCGTCTACAGTGGCATCCAACAATCTGTGTAAAGTTTTTGAAGTTGCATTTAAAATGACAGGTAGGTGGAAGTCATGTGCAACTACAGTAGATTTGATGAAAAAAAAATCAAATAAAACAAAATTGATAAAACAAAAAATAATCAAATCAAAGAGAGTTGATGAAACAAAAAGAACAAATAAATAAATAAATAATAAAAATAATTCAAATATTTGCATAAACTAAAAGAACAAATAAATAAATAAATAATATTTTTTATCGCAAAGAGAAATCAAAATGCTAGTTTTAGATTGTAAGGCATACAAAGACATGCGGCTCAAGTAAATAAGTAATTCAACAACCACATATTTTCATTATCAAATTAAATAGGAAAAAATAATAGTTCACAAAGCAAAAAACCAATTGAATCTACTCATCTTTGTTTTGGTAAACATTAAAAATCTTCTATTCTATTTTTTTTTTATTCAAGGGGTAAACGCTTTTGAACCGGAGCTATGAACCCCGAGAATACAACCATTCAACAATACCACCCCAACGGAGTGTGACCCTTGTTGGCAAGAACAACAATGCCACCAATAAACCATCACACCATGCCAATATTGACAAAATCTTCTATTCTATTCTATTCCATTCCATTACAAAAGTATAATTTTTACATACTTTTCACACATTTAGCTAATTCTTTCATGTCTTTGATTTTTTCCATCTGAAAAACATTTTACATTCGTACAATACACAACCATTGAAGATTTCATCCAAGTTATTTGGAACGAATCTCGATGGCTCAAACGCTGCACTTTGGGACAAAATGTCAAATCTGTCGATAAAATTTCTTTCTAAAAATAATTGAAAAGGCAACAATTTTTGAAGCGGGTGACCTGGCTGGCTTTGGTGTGATCTTAACTTTGGAGGATGTAGTTGGTCAATCTTTTCAACGCGCAGATAAACTACAAATTCATTACTCACGTCGTGCCAGGCGAGGAATCCTTGACCCGAATAAATCAAATCGACACTGTAACTGTTCATGGATTACAATTATTAAGGGAATTACATGTTTGTTAAAGCTGGTCAAACAGCATTACCCGTCAGAATCACGAGGTTAACCAGCGGATGGCGAAATTGGACACGTTTTAATCTTCCCCCGGAAGTAAATTTGGAAATGCTAAAAATAAAAAAGTTTACTGGGCAGTGGGCACTGGATTACTGGTAGTTTGGGACTGGGGGCCACAGAGTATCCCGCATTGACAAGAACGATTATCTAGGAAGATTCCAGACATTGTATTTTGAGTTGCACGGCTTCGATTGCTTGACGACCGAAGCGTTTGAATCGGACGATGCCGGCGGCATTGAATGAGTCTAATAGACCTGCCCGGCTGTCGTACCCACGTTTTATCGTTTTTTAACTCTTAAGTAGGTAATGTGGGCGATACAAGTCCATGCATTGAACACGCAGAGATCGTCCATTTCTAAGGTGTGCCACACGCCTCTAGCGAGAAAACACACATTTGCAGATCGCTAGCAGAAGCGCCCAATTCGCCATTTTTGGACCGTATTTAGCCGGCAACAATTCTCGTGCCATAACGAGATCTTCGTTTCGAGGTGAGGAATCTCTCATTTGAGGTTTTCAGCGTTCGTTTATGTCAATATTTGTAAAAACTAGGGTTTCCTGCAACCAAAATTTGAAGATGATCGTCAAATTGGGTTATTGTACGTACGCGTGTTTTGAAGTATTGGGGGATCTAAGGGTTGCTGTGGCCTTTTTGATCCAAAAATGGTGGCATTTGAGGGGCTTACGCGGTAGAATTTCTGCAATATTTGGATTCTGTAAAGCTTTTAGTGCTAGGCCTGCTTTTTAATGCTTGCCATGTTGATATTTGCTGGAAGGGGATTTAATTTTGTTAGGTTTTCTTTTGTTGGTCGAGGAATTTGAGGTTTTTTTTGTTCTTTTGGCAGGCAAATTTTTGGAAGGGTTTTCTTCGGATTCAATTTCTGTTGGAGATGGATTACTTCTTCAGAGCCCGTATGGCCGACGGCATGCCGCCGCCTGAGAGGTTTATCGATCAGGGCGTGGAAATGTGCCCTTTTCTGAGGAATATTACCGAACCCACAAGTTTTTGCTTTGCCTCGCCGATAAGATTCCCCACGCCAGTAAGTACTGTCTCGTTTTACCCATTCCTAATGTTCAGATTTTTTCTTGGATTTGTATCACTTCATATGAAAGGTAAAGTTGCTTTTTAAGTCCATGCAGTCACCGATATCACATATGATATGAGACCTTATTTTGGGGTTTCACTCGGAAATTTCTTTTTCCATCGATACTATATATATTGTTCAAGTTCTATTCCTATGGGCTTTGATTATATGCCTAAGCTCGGGATGTAACTGACTCTTGCCAAATGACCTTATGTATGCTAGAGGTCGAAACACCCAATCTTGAATTTGGTTCTGCAAGTTTACATGCCTATTTCACTTTCTTCAACTATAAGATGGAATTAATCTTTAGACCTTTTCTGTTTATCAGGTCTTATGGTGGTTTTTGCTGACAAAATAAGAAAATATTTCCTTTTGTGGTTGTGATATGTATGGTCTGATCCTTGATCACAAATAGCTTTTTGTTCCCCTTCTAAGTGCTGTGAAAGTAATAAAAAATTGTTCAAAGATTACATCAGATCACCCGAGCATGTTATCACTAGTGAATTTGTATGATACTGTGTTCACTGAATATTTGATAGGATAATCTGCTACGATGCGTTTTTCTGACAGTTGTGTAATGCATTCACTTTACATGGCCATGCACAAAATTTGTGGTAGCAGGTCGTTTTACTATGCAATGTGTTTTGAAAAGGATTAAATCATATGAGTACATTAGCTGTTTCTGGTAGTGATATCTTTGTATTTTTAGGAAA
>VDFB02297375.1:0-41844 GCA_007258455.2 Sequoia sempervirens | reverse complement strand
GAAGAGAGACTAAAATTTTATTAGAAGATCAATAATGTCATGTACTTGTTAATTTGTTTCTATGAATATGAAATGAAATATTTTAATGAGTCTTAAATGAATCTTTATTTTTTATTTCGTCTTATGTAAAGTCATTGCTCTATTATTAGCCAAAGAAAAATAATCAATTTACTAAAATAATATTGAGCACTAATTTATATTTTACATCTTGTAACTATATATGCTACTTTAAATTTATCTTAAATAAGACTATGCAAAAGATGTCGAGAGATATCATTCTCGAAGTATACATCTCAAAAACAATATCTTTCTACATCTTTTATATAAATCCATCTAAAACAAGTATACTAAATTAAAGATACTATTATCAAAGTGAAGCCAAAACACAAGAAAGAAGGGCATGTGTGTGCAATTTGCACAATGGAGCCAGTGAAAGCATAAAAACACTTTATTATGCCGAGAGGCGTCTACAGTGGCATCCAACAATCTGTGTAAAGTTTTTGAAGTTGCATTTAAAATGACAGGTAGGTGGAAGTCATGTGCAACTACAGTAGATTTGATGAAAAAAAAATCAAATAAAACAAAATTGATAAAACAAAAAATAATCAAATCAAAGAGAGTTGATGAAACAAAAAGAACAAATAAATAAATAAATAATAAAAATAATTCAAATATTTGCATAAACTAAAAGAACAAATAAATAAATAAATAATATTTTTTATCGCAAAGAGAAATCAAAATGCTAGTTTTAGATTGTAAGGCATACAAAGACATGCGGCTCAAGTAAATAAGTAATTCAACAACCACATATTTTCATTATCAAATTAAATAGGAAAAAATAATAGTTCACAAAGCAAAAAACCAATTGAATCTACTCATCTTTGTTTTGGTAAACATTAAAAATCTTCTATTCTATTTTTTTTTTATTCAAGGGGTAAACGCTTTTGAACCGGAGCTATGAACCCCGAGAATACAACCATTCAACAATACCACCCCAACGGAGTGTGACCCTTGTTGGCAAGAACAACAATGCCACCAATAAACCATCACACCATGCCAATATTGACAAAATCTTCTATTCTATTCTATTCCATTCCATTACAAAAGTATAATTTTTACATACTTTTCACACATTTAGCTAATTCTTTCATGTCTTTGATTTTTTCCATCTGAAAAACATTTTACATTCGTACAATACACAACCATTGAAGATTTCATCCAAGTTATTTGGAACGAATCTCGATGGCTCAAACGCTGCACTTTGGGACAAAATGTCAAATCTGTCGATAAAATTTCTTTCTAAAAATAATTGAAAAGGCAACAATTTTTGAAGCGGGTGACCTGGCTGGCTTTGGTGTGATCTTAACTTTGGAGGATGTAGTTGGTCAATCTTTTCAACGCGCAGATAAACTACAAATTCATTACTCACGTCGTGCCAGGCGAGGAATCCTTGACCCGAATAAATCAAATCGACACTGTAACTGTTCATGGATTACAATTATTAAGGGAATTACATGTTTGTTAAAGCTGGTCAAACAGCATTACCCGTCAGAATCACGAGGTTAACCAGCGGATGGCGAAATTGGACACGTTTTAATCTTCCCCCGGAAGTAAATTTGGAAATGCTAAAAATAAAAAAGTTTACTGGGCAGTGGGCACTGGATTACTGGTAGTTTGGGACTGGGGGCCACAGAGTATCCCGCATTGACAAGAACGATTATCTAGGAAGATTCCAGACATTGTATTTTGAGTTGCACGGCTTCGATTGCTTGACGACCGAAGCGTTTGAATCGGACGATGCCGGCGGCATTGAATGAGTCTAATAGACCTGCCCGGCTGTCGTACCCACGTTTTATCGTTTTTTAACTCTTAAGTAGGTAATGTGGGCGATACAAGTCCATGCATTGAACACGCAGAGATCGTCCATTTCTAAGGTGTGCCACACGCCTCTAGCGAGAAAACACACATTTGCAGATCGCTAGCAGAAGCGCCCAATTCGCCATTTTTGGACCGTATTTAGCCGGCAACAATTCTCGTGCCATAACGAGATCTTCGTTTCGAGGTGAGGAATCTCTCATTTGAGGTTTTCAGCGTTCGTTTATGTCAATATTTGTAAAAACTAGGGTTTCCTGCAACCAAAATTTGAAGATGATCGTCAAATTGGGTTATTGTACGTACGCGTGTTTTGAAGTATTGGGGGATCTAAGGGTTGCTGTGGCCTTTTTGATCCAAAAATGGTGGCATTTGAGGGGCTTACGCGGTAGAATTTCTGCAATATTTGGATTCTGTAAAGCTTTTAGTGCTAGGCCTGCTTTTTAATGCTTGCCATGTTGATATTTGCTGGAAGGGGATTTAATTTTGTTAGGTTTTCTTTTGTTGGTCGAGGAATTTGAGGTTTTTTTTGTTCTTTTGGCAGGCAAATTTTTGGAAGGGTTTTCTTCGGATTCAATTTCTGTTGGAGATGGATTACTTCTTCAGAGCCCGTATGGCCGACGGCATGCCGCCGCCTGAGAGGTTTATCGATCAGGGCGTGGAAATGTGCCCTTTTCTGAGGAATATTACCGAACCCACAAGTTTTTGCTTTGCCTCGCCGATAAGATTCCCCACGCCAGTAAGTACTGTCTCGTTTTACCCATTCCTAATGTTCAGATTTTTTCTTGGATTTGTATCACTTCATATGAAAGGTAAAGTTGCTTTTTAAGTCCATGCAGTCACCGATATCACATATGATATGAGACCTTATTTTGGGGTTTCACTCGGAAATTTCTTTTTCCATCGATACTATATATATTGTTCAAGTTCTATTCCTATGGGCTTTGATTATATGCCTAAGCTCGGGATGTAACTGACTCTTGCCAAATGACCTTATGTATGCTAGAGGTCGAAACACCCAATCTTGAATTTGGTTCTGCAAGTTTACATGCCTATTTCACTTTCTTCAACTATAAGATGGAATTAATCTTTAGACCTTTTCTGTTTATCAGGTCTTATGGTGGTTTTTGCTGACAAAATAAGAAAATATTTCCTTTTGTGGTTGTGATATGTATGGTCTGATCCTTGATCACAAATAGCTTTTTGTTCCCCTTCTAAGTGCTGTGAAAGTAATAAAAAATTGTTCAAAGATTACATCAGATCACCCGAGCATGTTATCACAGATTCACAAGTGAATTTGTATGATACTGTGTTCACTGAATATTTGATAGGATAATCTGCTACAATGCGTTTTTCTGACAGTTGTGTAAAGCATTCACTTTACATGGCCATGAACAAAATTTGTGGTAGCAGGTCGTTTTACTATGCAATGTGTTTTGAAAAGGATTAAATCATATGAGTACATTAGCTGTTTCTGGTAGTGATATCTTTGTATTTTTAGGAAAAGGATATGAGTAAGATACAGAAAATATAAAAACATATTCAAAGAGAAGCTGCAATTGAAACACAGGTAATTTAACATAGCCTTCATAAAATATATATTTTAAACATGATTTTTAATAGTGAATAGATATAATTTCAGCTGAAATTTTTGATAGTAGTGAAAAGAGAATATTGTTTATAAATTATAGCTCTTTGATACTAGTGAAATAGTGAATACACTTAATTGGGCACTGGATATGGTTCAATATGGGCTTTATATGGCTCTTTGATTTGTCCAACATAGCTGATCTGCATCTAGGCCTTGTGCTCAGATCCATGTTGGATATGCGTAGATGCACATCTACGTCTGGGGGAATATTTATCTGATAACTCAGGTACCACAATTGACTTGCAAGAAAGCTACATTACTGGTTAGGATACAGGGTTTAGCATGCAGGCAAGGCAATTTTTTGTTGGGGGTTAGCTTGGTTTTGGATTTGTCTGTACAAGAAACATATAAATATTCACATATTTGCAGCCTATAAACAGGAATTAAATTCAGAATACCACATAGCATCATTGTAATAAACAAAATCACCATAAAAATTAAAAATACCACTTCATTGTCAATTTGTCGAACTCCAATGTCATGATAGATATTCATTGTTCAATTTGAATATGATAAATCAACAATCAGCATTATATGGGGCTTCAAAATGATGATGATGATGATCATTGACAAGCATGAATTGAAGTTCAGCAAAAAAGAATGGTTTTTATCAATTGCATTCAAAATGAGGTAAAATGAGTTTGTTTCTGTGTTTTAAATGGTTTAGATGACACTTATATTTAAAAGGCTCACTTTTTTTTGTTTTTCATTCAAACTAAAGGTAAAAAAAAGAAGCAAAAGTTAATAATTTAAAAACGGCCTTTTTTTCCAGGCCTGTTTTACAGGACCCTGGAAGGTCTCTGCAACTGAATTTACCCAGTTCTTGGACTGAGTTTGAACCAGACTCGGATCTGGGCCTGTATGCCAACAAATGGGTAGGTAGGAATGAAAGCCAATTGAGGCAAAGGGAATGTTTTGACTTATGTGCTACCCTGTGGTACCTGGATACAATTACAGATATGGGTTGCATATGAGGAATTTTGTTTCTGGGTACCTTGGATATAGTGCAACATGGAAATTTCAAATGACTACATAAAATATAAAAATAAATTAAGTAAATATTAATATTGTGTATAATCAACAGAAAAATAAGGAAAATCTGAAATTCCTCATAGGTGTATAAATTATGATTCACATTATAAGGTCAAATACATTAATTGTCAAACTATTATATTCAAGAAGCACATGAAAAAAATCATCAAATTATTCTTCATCAAGAGTTTCATAATCATCCCTTCATTTACTAGAACCAGAGTTCCTCTCACTCACTCCAGATTCACCATCAAGCTCATGTGAAGAAGCCTCTTCCCTATTATCTCCAAGTGATAAAAGGTACGCAAGGGTAGCAAGGGAGCATCCAAGTTAGGTTGCTATGGCTCTATATGCCAAAGCATTTTTGGCCCCAGCTTAGATTTGACTAAATTTTGCAACTTGAGGTGCAAATTTGAATGCACGAAGATTTATTTAACTTGCTTTCTTTGTCACTTACCTGTTGCATTTAACTGTGTGGATAAAGGAGTTTGTACTCTAGTTTGGTTTAGTGAGACAGATTAGTTACCTGTAGAGGAAAAATTTGAGAAGATGTGCATGCTGCCTAAAAAATATATGTTGCCTTAAAATATTTGTAAGAAACCATCCTGTACGATACAAGTTATTTGAGAAGATATGTACGTTGCGTAAAAATATATAAGCCTCAATCTATCACAATTACACTTGTGCCTGGAAGGGAAATACTGTTTTACATTGAACCAGTGCAAGATCTATCACAAATTTGAAAGTATGATGCATTAAATCTTTACTCAAGAAGAAGAGATCAGAGATGGAGAGTTGAGACAAATGCTTAGTTCCTCTTTATAAACTAGAAATTGCTGCAAGAAAAAGATGACTTCTGTTTTACTGAAGAAATTCAGAAATGCTCATGAGAGTATGTATTCTGTGCTTGTTTAAGCATGAAGAGTAGCCATCCTATTTACAGTTTGTAATATTTTATGTTTCAATCAATTATTGACAACTTATGTTTATATGTCTAGTGAAAAAACTAGCGTTGCACTTGCTCTTGTTGATTTTTCTTTAGTTTGTGAATTGTTTGTTAGGCTTTAAGGTTTAGAAAATTGTTGTGAGTTTCTCATCATTTTAATTTCTAATCCTATTCACCGTGCATCGTATTTTAAGTTTTAACCAATTATTGGCTACTTTTGTTTATATTTCTAGCAAGAAAGCTAGCATTGCTCTTGATCTTGTTGATCTATCTTCAGTTTGTGAATTTTTTGTTAGGCTTTAAGGTTTGAACTTTAGAAAATTGTAGTGAGTTTCTCATCATTTTAATTTCTATGTTTTTGTATGTAATTTTCACGAGTACTAGAGTTTTTCAGGTGACAATTTCTTATGCATTTGTATAATTGTATTAACTCTTACGTGGTTGTTTGTGCCTAGAGTGTTTTATTAGGGATTCTGACAGTGTTGGTTTGGCTTTTGCAGGTGGAAGGAGTAAGGGGTCCTATTTTTGAGGATGGACCTAACTTTGAGACGGCTTTTAGGCTTTTTCATGGCCACAATGGAGTTGTACCTCTTTCTGGAAGGTCCTCGGTTCAAGTTAATTCTGAAACTTTGTTTAGCACAGAGAATGCTCCCACCTCAGAATTTCATCCATTTGCAGCATCTGCTGCAACTATTAGCCTGTCAGCATTTGGAGCTGGAGGGCCTTTCAGTTTTGATTCTTTCATGGGGAAGAATAGAAACATAAAGAGAAATAAAAAGAAAGGAGAGTCAAATGGAAAAAAGAAGCCAAACCCACGGCCAGAGGTAACTCTAGCATATTTACTATTTATATGAACTTTGATTTTCTTACTGTAAGATCAGGATGTTTTAAATCTTATGTTATTTTAATAGCCATGGCATTCATGGTCATTCTAGTTTTTATTGGCAATTTCTGCATTTTTCCTTACACTTGCAGCGCTCTATTATTTAGCAATAACAGTAGAGTGAAACAGTGTGAATAAAGACGACGTTTTGACATTTAATTATGACTTTGTATCATATTGTTGAATTTACGTGATATTTGTTTTTCCATATTTAAACATCCTTGCAATTTCAAGTTTACACACCTTGTCGTTTATGCTATATTTAATTGTTAAAACTCATTATTCCATTTTATTGTTGTGTAAGATCATGAGAAAAAGATTTTGAGAGATATTGATTTTAACCAATAAACTTATTTTGTTGCTTGTACACCAAAACTGTGAGATGTGCCCATAATGTTAGAAATTTAACCCCCTAGCATTTAAATCTACTGGTGTTTACTGGGTAAGCTTACCATTCTTTTTTTATTTTTTTTGTACTATTTTGCTTTAGTCCTTATAATCTTTTTTATTAATGCAGGATGGACTTCATGAGGCGACTGGCAAAGAATGGCTAGAGACAGGAAAGTGTCCAATTGCAAAATCTTATCAAGCTGTGAGCAAGGTTTTGCCACTGGTTGCAAATCTTATGCAACCTCCACCTGGAATGAAGGTAAAATGCCCCCCTGCCATAGTTGCAGCTCGGGCTGCATTAGCAAGAACAGCTTTTGTGAAGAATTTAAGGCCAAAATCATTATCTGAAAAGATGTTTGCAATTGGGCTTTTGGGTATGGCGGCTAATATTCCATTAGGTGTTTGGAGAGAACACACTGAAAAGTTTTCACCATCTTGGTTTATTGCAATTCATTCTGCAATTCCTTTTGTGGCAATGCTAAGGAAGGCAGTGAACATGCCAAAGTCGGCTATGGCAGTCACAATTGCAGCTTCCATTCTGGGTCAAGTGATAGGGTCAAGAGCAGAGAAAGCAAGACTTAAGCAGGCAGAAAATATGCCAAATGTTGAATATCACACCTGTGAACATGCAAATGCAGGTTCTGAAACTGTGATTCCTGCTAGGGTGTATGCCTCTAATGATGAATCCTTACTGGACTCCCATTGTGGAGTTGAAATATGGGATACTTCCGAGAGAACACAGCCCTCTTCTGATGCTATTAGAGCTTGTTAATGACTTTGTATGACAGTAACAAGTTTCTGGTGGCATAATTGTTTTGGATTGGTTTCAAGAAGTAAAGATATTGATAAACTGTCAATTAATATGGCAAGCATTCCGTATGGAATTAAAAATAAAGCTTGGTGTTTTGTAGTCTATCTACAACACGAGAAGTTTTTATGCAGATATACTATTTATGTATTGTCTAGACTAAAGGCTTTGAGTGTGAAATTTGCTGTTTGATGTATCCTGGACACTAGGGTAATCAAATTTATGCTGAATATAGTTGTAAAAGGGTTAAATTTGCACTGCAATGGAACTCTGAACTAACTACATTAATGTTGCTTTCCGTTTTGTTCTGTTGAAACATATCACTTTTTATATGCTCTTTCAGATATATAGAACTAGCAGAAGTTTTTTCTTTCCGTGTGTACTGGATATGAATGTTACAAAAAATATTTTGGATAGAGACAACCTCATGATTTTCGTTTGTGATTAAAAAATAGTGCTGTAAAGAGTTGTTTGGGGTTGCTACGAGTTAATTTATGTCAGAAGACAAGCGTTTCCTGCACTCCTTTTGTTTCCATTCATTGGTCTAAGGAAAGTTCTTTACTCGCACCTCAAGATTAGGGATTGAAGGCTGGCTTGTGGCTGGTGTGTTCATGATTAATGTCTCTTTCATACATGCAATAGTATTTTCAGAGACAGGTCCTTATCACTCATCAGTCAAGAAATAATTGTATCACATTTTCCAGTAACTTACAAATACTGGTAGTAACTTATGATGGTTTCATTTATGTATGTATGAAATAAACTAATTCATTACATTTAAGTTTTTTGGGAACATGATGATGCCCAACTATGTTTTTTTAATTGCAAGGCTTATCTTTAAACATAATTTTATTTGAGGGAATATATCTTGTTTAGTAACACACATTCTAGTGCACTAGTCACAATTTGTAATGGTTACTATTTGAATTCGTTCAGTTTTCAGTACGGGTGACTCTTTAGTGAATTATTGCCCCACAATTGCCTCAATATAGGCTACTAAGATGGCTCTAGAATTTATTGCCAACCCGGATATTATTGCCCCACAATTGCCTCAATATAGGCTACTAAGATGGCTCTAGAATTTATTGCCAACCCGGATATTATTGCGGTTAGAAGGTTACTAGGAAGGAGGATATTTTAGTTGATGCGTGACATAGTGATTGCATACATCTTCACACAATACACACAATGCAGTTCATTTCTGTCTTGTATATTCTTCACTTGTTTTGGATATTCTTTACTTGGGTTATTTTGTTGCCTTTAGAGCTCAAGTTTAAGGTGCATATTCCAGGAAGTATGAAGTGCTTGTACAGCATCCCGTACAAAAGTTTTGACAAGAAATTTGAGTCTCTTTAGGCAAATTTTGTTTGTTTCTCCCCCAAAACATGAAGTTAACATTACAGAAGAAAAACTACACAATGTAATTACGAATCCGAGAAGATATGCAATATGATATTGACAACAAAAGACATTGCATGCTGGATGCACATTTGACCCAAAATAATAAATAATCAAAATTTGCACACAATGCAGTTCATTTCTGTCTTGTATATTCTTCACTTGTTTTGGATATTCTTTACTTTGGTTATTTTGTTGCCTTTAGAGCTCAAGTTTCTAGACTTTTAAGGTGCATATTCCAGGGAGTATGAGGTGTTTGTACGGCATCCCGTACAAAAGTTTTGACAAGAAAGTTGGGCCTCTTTAGGGAATCTTTGTTTCTCTCCAAAAACATGAAGTTAACTTTACAGATGAAAAACTACCCAATGTCATTATGAATGCGAGAAGATGATGCAAATAAGATATAGACAACAAAAGACATTGCATGCTGGATGCACATTATTTTGGGTCACATTATTTTGGGTCAAATGTGCATCCAGGATAAAATAATACGAACAATATGCAAGGGCGTATGTTGCAAGGACGCCATTATAGACAGGTAATAATGAGAACAATAATGAGTTTAGAACATGGTTTCCCTTCTTGAAAAGCATCGACCTGTGATGACGACGCTTGCCAATAACAGTTGTAAACATGGAATTAAGGATGAATCCATTCAAACTGTACACTTTAATTTTGAAAACTATTTGTGATTAATAAGATCCAAAATTCTTTTGATGAGAAATGTGTGAACTTTGTTGTGTGAGTTGCAAATACCAACAATGTCGGAAATGAGGAAGTTAAACTATGATTAAACATTAGAATCTTAAAAAATAAGAAATTGGTCAGCAAGGTTTTGAAATTGAAAAGTTTGCACGATTAAGGAAAACACATGTTATCTTAATTTTTAGGCAGTATATTCAGTGGCATCTATTGAGTGTTTTTTAAGAGAACCTCAGCAGGCTCCTTTTGAGCAATTTCAACAAGTATTCGGGCAAAGGTAGAGTGATAAAGATTATAAAATTCGTTGTCCACCTTTAAAAAATCACCTAGGGCATCCCAACCTCCTCAGAATCACTCACCTCAGAGCAACCGGACCCAAATCTCCACCGGTGTTGTTGTGAAGCAAATTCCACCAAGTAGTTGTCTTAGACTTATTGAGTGTTTGTTAACTAGAGATTGACAATTAGATTCTTACATCTATGAGTCTCCATTCTAGTTGGATTTTATCAAGAAAAGATAGGTTTATAAGGTCTCTTAATCATAATAAAAGATTTAGTATATTGTGGTTCCATTGGATGAAGTAATGATGATATTAGATGCCAGAGTTGAACACTTAACCTAATGGAGTTAATGAACAACTATAACTAATTTCTCAATATAATTCAAAAAAAATAATTTCCTTAAAACTTTACACATCAATTAAAGAACTCTTGCTAGAAACAAGAAATTCATCTTCTAAAATGCAAGATATAAGTCTGCAACTTTTGATGGATGATTTGATAGGTTGGGGTAGAATAGACAACAAGAAATTATCAAGATTAAGCTATCAACAAAAAAAATTTCTTGATCATCAATCAAATGAAATCATCTTTAGGAGTACTTGTTTTTTAGGTAATTTGGACGCTGCCTTTTATTCATGGGCAATTTATATGAATATTTTTAGGTAATTTGGTTTTACAGGGATCTAAAGAGGCTTATATCATGGAATCCAATCACATGAGTTATTGCTAGGATTTTAGAAAGAACATATTGTCCACCTTGTGGGCGTTAACAAGCCTATTTGCTCATGACAATTGGGCTGAGAAGAAATTGTGCTTTGTGAGGATGGTCATAGCCCACTAGCCACTATTATGCTTCTCCCCTGACTGCTGGTTGGCTAGACTCTAGCAAGTTCCCTTGAGTGGCTCTTGCTATTTCTCTTGTTTGTGTTGCTACTAAAACAAGATGATGATTAAGACGATAATGATAATTGAGACCCTTCCATGGAATCTTTGCACCCCATTGATGTATGGGGCAAAACCCACCTCTTCCTCCCTCTATTCTTGCTCTCGCTATGTAGTAGCTTATTATGATTGTGTTTGATTTTGCATTGTTGTCCCATTTGAACTTTTGAGATATGATTATTTCCACCCACCCTTTTTTTTTGAATGTGTAACACTATTTTATAAATAATAATTTAGACACTATTCCTAAAAAAAAATAGTAATATAGAAAAAAATCCAAAACAACTTAATAAAATATTTTATAATGACAAGGTCAATGTTTGGAAGTATATAAAATACTTTCTAAAATGGTAATAATTGTGAGAAGAGTTAACTTGTAAGGCATTATATTAAAAGTTTTGTTATTAGGGAAAAGTCTAGGGTGAAAAGTTCAAAGTAATGGATCATCTATTATTTATTTTTCATTGTAACAAATATTTAGGTGTTTTTATAATAAGTAGGCCATTTAATCTTATAATTATGATCAATATCAATATAAAATATCGTTAATATAATGATAAGTTAGAGAGTGAAAATTCCAAAGTAGTATATTGTATTCATTGGTCTTTTGTCTTACAATTTTTTTTTTGTGTGTTAAATGGGTCATCTTTCTTGTAATTATCAACAAATAAATGATAAAAAATCATTGGTGTAATAACTACTCATAGAGGTCAAAATTAGATAACTTAGTTCAAATAAATATCTTTTGTGTTAAATGGCTCAACTTTCTTGTAACTATCAACAACATAATTATGGCTAATGAGAGAAATATCATTGGTGTAATGGCTACTCATAGAGGTCATAATTATATAACTTAAAAACATGTGTAAGCTATAAATTCAACAACAAAAAAATCTAGTTGAAAATGGCTATAGTGAGATGAGGATGATTCTCTTCATTCACTTAAGAGGAACATAAGACTAAGGTATAATTGGGTTAATCTCACATTGGTAAGAACCATAAGGGAGGTAGTAAAAAAAGCCATA
Organism: Sequoia sempervirens; assembly: GCA_007258455.2. Taxonomy (NCBI): domain Eukaryota; kingdom Viridiplantae; phylum Streptophyta; class Pinopsida; order Cupressales; family Cupressaceae; genus Sequoia; species Sequoia sempervirens. The sequence continues at coordinate 29,914 of VDFB02297375.1, read as the reverse complement.
TACTGACTAGGTAGATAGTTTCTATAGGACATGAAAGGAAGCAAGGTACATGGAAACACTTCGTACACTAAAATTATGATGAGAGTGTTATGCAAATTTTAATCTGTTAACACTTATAGAAAGAAGAAACACATATAAACATAAACTAAACAATATATCATAACATAGGTATACATGAAGAAACCCACACCACACTCTAAAGCAACCATTGTATTAGTAAACAACACAATTACAATACACTTGCAGAGCAAGCCTTCACAAGAGTATCACCTACCAGAGATTTGGAGGAATCTAACAACTTAACAATTCTATAAAACTCTACACAATCTCCATCTGAAGCACCTAATATATAGTAGATACAATAAATGAAACCATCAAATGGTAATTAGAAAATCATGAGCTAAAACCACCCAAAAAGTGGTTCCCAAAGCCTAAATCTCAAGATAAATCAACATGCTAAAAATAGCATATTCCTTCCCCCTATCATTAACTCATTATAATCTACTAACCAAATTGGGTGTTGCATTTTGGTTCAATTATTTCTAGTGAAACATTTCTTATGATGTGTCATAACATGCATCATAAATTAGTCAACAAGTGTAACTCCCTCTTACAACTCTTTTACGTGTCTAACACATTTTTACATTTCCTATGCAAATTTTTATAGACTATAAATTTTGATCTAAGAAGCTGATTGGACCCCTTTTCTTTAAATTGTAGAGCTCGAAAATGCCTACACATCAAGAACCACTCTTAGAGGTTTTAAACAATATAGAATACTTATTTCAATAAAAAATCAACTCTAAAGTTTAAAATTTGAGTTTTTATTTTATAGCTCAAAATTTGCACTTTGTAATCTTATCATCAGGAGAAAGGTTGACACATTTTCTAATAAGAAAAACACCTCCTCAAAGGTAATGGTGGTGCTCTATTATTTCCTTGGGCCACTAAGAAATTGGTCCTTCAATGCAATAAAAATAATGCCTCATATGAAGGAAATTTGACTTTTAAAATTTTGATAATGTTGAATGGAAGAGTCATCTCTCATCTATTTTTGTGTGTTTAGGTCCCCATCCATGCATGTAGGGATACACCATGTAATGTATGGATATAAAGATGATCCATCACTTCATTATACAACCATAAATGTGCAACCAACTATATACATATGTCTATGGTCAGCTAGTTGTATCCAACCATCTCCTCATTTCAACTAAACATATGTGTCTACATTCTAAAGGATAGAGTAATTAATCAATTTTTTGGTTAGAAAAAACACGTATTACCCTAGAGTTGGTGTCGCCAGTAGCCCTACATGCATAATGAAACTATTAGTTAAGTCCAACCATTTAATTAATAGCTAGGGCAGCAGTAAATGTTCTCTCTCTCAAGAAAATATACAAGAAAATAAAAGGAAATGTCCCTAGCAAGCATAGGCAAAAATATCACCAATTTTGATCAACAAGTAGACCCTTTTAACAAAGCAATCCGTAAAAAAATTTAGGCTCAAATAGATGAGAAAGAATTAGAAGAGGAGAATGTGAAAATAAATACTATAACAATTTACAACAATTACCCACTCAATCCAATAAGAAAAATAATAAAAATTAACCAAATTATAATAATTTTATCATAGTAAGAATAATTAGCAAGGGACTTTGAATACAATGGAAGAAAATAAGATATTTCCTAGGAAAATCCATTAGGGGAAAAACCTAACAAGAATATAGTCTCATTGTAATATTAGTAACAAAAACAATACTAAACAATCTCAAAGAAAAACCCTTCTTAGGATATCTTTAGGCTTCAACTCAAGAGATAATCTATCAACACAATGCATAAAACAATACCAACAATATTTTGAATACTTAAAATATCCAACAACTAGTCTTACACTCCAAACCTTTGATGCTCAAGATGCATAAATCAATAATTCATGACTTGTTTATATATGCAAGAGACTAACTTAGAAACCATTAGTGATTTCCAAAACTATGCCTAACAATACACCTTTTTAGGTGGCTCCATGAGGTGGCAAAATTTTTAGCACCCCCTTGTCCTTACAAAACATGTGTCCAAATCTAACTTATACACCACACCTACCAGCTCAAATTAGATGATTCTATCTTAATTTTTCCTCATGTGAGTGTGGCATCACATTTATTCTCTGGTGAATTTCTAGATTGTAAATCATAGTCGTCTTATATATAGGGAATAATAGTGGTATATCATACACCACCTTGGATTGACATATTGTAATAGCATACATATACATATATATTACACATATATAATTAATATATATGTATATATATGTGTATGTATGTATATTTATATGTATATGCATAAGTATATACATGTATATATATATGTATATGTAATGTATATATATGTATATACATACATATATACATATATATATGTATGTATGTATGTATGTGTATATATATATATATATATATATATATATGTATGTGTATATGTATATAATTCTTTTTGTTATATTTGCACTTGATGTAGCTATTTTTCATTTGTGTGTTTTTGACTTGTTTTGACATCCCTTCTTCCTCTTTCCTAAGTCATGTCCTAGTCTTTCCATGTCACCCTTGTCTCTTTTCCTAATTGTTTTTTATTAAATAAGAAGGGAAAGGAACTTGACCCAAGATTTTTAAAACATCAATAGACAGAGAATAAACCAGAGGCACACATGCTAAAAGAAGAAGTTGTAGGGCATGTACGCCCGCCAAAACAACAAAGAAAATAAAAGAACTAACAACCTCTAGAAAACAACACCTACAATCAAAGAAACATCACTAGGGACATGGAATTATTTAATTTATTAGATCCCAATTTTTCTACAGAGCATCTAACGATGCCTCCCAATCATCATCAATGTGGGCCTTTTTTTTCATTATCTTTAGTCACCTAAGAGTCTTCAACAACACCAACTTTTTTTATTATTATTATAATTTTAGACTTCCCCGACATTGTCCCCATGACCACTTTCAACATAATACCTTGGGTGACCGTGGCGAGACTACAGATAGCTTTTTCCATTCTTTTGATCTTTTCATTATTTATTTCAATCGTGGATTTTATCTTATTAACCTCTTGGTGTAAGTTCTCCATCTAATATTTTAACTGAGAAGGAATCCCCTTCCCATTGCTCATTATAGCAACTCTCTCAACCTCATTGTGATCAATGTGGCGAGGAACAATAAAAAAATATTTTTTAACTACTAGGTTATCATCATCCTCTACTTCATACCTTCATCACCATCAATTTATTCCTCTTCAACTTCAAGAACCTCTTTATCATTGTCCTCCTTTTCAACCTCACCTTCCCCATCTACCTGCAAATCCTCCTTCTCCTTACCAAATCCCAACTCCTCCTTCATCTCCTCTAGTTGTTCTATAAAGGCCTCAATTTTCCTCAACTCCATCCTTTCCTCATAAAGGAAGTTATCCTATGACTTCTCAAGTTGAGGGATGAAATCCTCATACTTAGAATCATCGCCATCCAAGTCCGAGGATGGGAAGTCTCTTTTCCTTTGGGAACCAAAGAAGGCCCCATAGTTGGTTGATTGACCAACTTGGTAGATCTTCAACCCCCCAAGGACAACGGAGGATTATTCTCCAACAATAATATGGAATTATGCTCACCTTCAACATCCAAAATATTGATGGGGCTATCTTCAAACACAACAAAGATATGCTTTTTCCTTTTCTTTTTAGCAAAAATATCAGAGGGGGGGTTTTCCTTTTTATAGGAGAGGCCTCATGGACAAGCAGATTCTTAGTGAAATGGGATTTATCATCCAAAGGTAGTGGAGAGGAATTTTTTCCAGACGAGACCAAACCTTTTCATTTTTTAAGGGCAGTTATGAGAAGATCCTTGAGACTTGGGGGGATAGTAGCCCATGGGGACACCTTACTAGCTTTAACATTTTTTTTCCCCCCAGGCTTGAGACTAGAGCTAGGGTTCCCTTCAACAACAATAGATAAAGTGGGGGGTCCAATTTCCTTGAATTTTACATTTCTTTGCCTTCTCGAAGGGTTGTTTTTGGGAGTAACAAAAGGACTATATTTATACAACACCATGATCAAGCCCTAGTGAAGGGGAGGGTAGGCCCCATCAAAAATGCAGTTATGGAGAGAAGAAAGAAGGTAAAAAAAGTTTATCTTTATCCCATGACGCATATGATTTAAAATCGGAAAGGGATAACCATGAATGCTCTAGAAACGAACTTCTAATACAAAATACTTCATGACATGGAAACTTACTAAGCCCCGGGGTATTGAAATTCTCTCCCTCTTGTATTCATTTTAATACTTAACCAAATTCTCACCTTTTTCTAGGAAAGAAACCATGAATATTTCGTAGTTCACTTTACTCTTCCTCTCAATTCAATCTTCCTCACATCTCAAGCTAATAGCTTTCACAATGAGGTCCTTTGTAACTTAGAATCACACACCACCAATAGTAACCACACCTTGCTACCAAGAATTGACAAAATTGGAAGTCAATTTGTCATTGAAGCCTTTCATTGCTTTGAAAAAAGGAGAGCATCCCCCTTTTCAAAGAGCTCCAAGAGTTGTACATTTTGCATGAGTTCCTCACAAGATTAAGGTCTAGTTCTCTAGCAAGGGCCCCCCATTTTATTCTTAGTTGTTTTATTTCTTTAAAAGCCACAGTAAAAGGTCCCATAATGACTTCTCTTACTATTCCCAAACATGAAATAGGTAAAAAAAACTATACGACAATCTTAATATGACTTTGCCACCTTCTCCCAAAAAATATGTCAAACTTAAGTCCCATCAACCACCACTTGTCATAATAGATATCCTTGGTAGGGTCAGAAACATTATTACCTCTCCCCTCATCACTTGTAATTATAAGAATATTATAATCCATCTCACTGTAATCATGTGACTTAATATCACCCACGAGAGAAGTAAAGGAATAAATCCATATCAATCTTTTGAAATTCATCATTAAATTACCAAGTATGAGAGGATAGCTCAAGTCACTAAGAGTACTCAAAAGAGGGAGGGATATCAACATCAAAAGGATAACCATCACTTCATACCAATAACAATTTTTCCAACTTGCAACCACACCATCTTTCATAATAAAGATCAAATGACATTTCATCTACATAGTTGGAAATTTTTGAATTATGTCTATCAACGAAAACCTTCTCTCTCACTAAGTGTGAGAGATCAAAGTAGATCCAATACTTCCAATTCAAACAACTCAGATCTTCATTAAAGAGAGAATTTGTAATCGAATTACCCTCTCTAAAAATATGGTTGATTTTTGGTGTTAGAAAATCCCCTTATCATAATTTTATATTCCTCCATCATATTCATGATCCTTAGGGGAGAGAGGGCCTTCCCTTACAAAATTTGAATAATCAAGTTACAATCACCTTCAATTTTAACATTATAGTAGCCCTTATCATATATTCTAGTTAATCCCCACCAAGCCACAATAGCTTTAGCCTTGTTATTGGACCTTTTCCCAATATATTTAGCAAATCCCTATATTAGATATCCTTGCTCATCTCTAATGACACGACTCACAAAAACATCACTAGGGTTACCTTTTGAGAACCATAAAAAATCAGTTTTATCTAGTCTCTATCAAGAGGCTTTTATTTGACCATTTTTCTTAAAAGAGTTTTTCCAAGGTCAATCTTAGTTATATCAAGTGAGTGATGCCCTATTTTTTTAACCTAATTTTAATATAAGAAGGCCCAATCTTAGCATCTTTAAAATTCAAGGCATTGATATTATCCTTTAGGTTAGTTTGGATACTCCAGAAAATATCATTGTTGTTTTTATAAATCTCCCTAAAAATTCTATTATTTCTTTATTTCCAAACACCCCAAGAAACAACAAGAGGAATTTTCTTCTAGAGTTCATCGATCACAATATGAGGAAAATGGGAATTTCTATTCCAAGAGGCAATAAAATATTGTATAGTCTTACAGAAGATCTAATCTGAATTGAGGTTATGCAAAACTTCAATCCAAACATCTATGGAGAAGTCACAATGCAAGAGAATATGATCAATTGTTTCCTCTTCCTTATAGCACAAGATACATCTATTAGCCATCTAAAATCTTCTTTTGTTCAAATTGTCTGTGAAGAGGATTTTGTTGTGGGTTGTAGCCCACAATTTTTTTTTTTGTCTTAGAGAGCAATTGATTGTTCCAAACCATAGACCAATTAAAATTATTTTCCTCATTCATGTGATATAATAGAGAGTAATTAGATTTGACCAAGAAGGATCTCGAGGGGAAATCACCCGAATACATTTGTCTTCTTTATTGAGAGAGAAGAATCTATAGTCTCCTATAATATTCCTGAGCTACTCCACTTCTTCCTACTACTTTTGTTGTCTTTCACTTTTGAGAATTCTTTTTCCAACCAATTTTCCCCCAAAACTCTTCCATTTAGGCTTTAGGCCACTCCAATCAATATAGTTATGGAACTTTTCTCCATTCTATCTTATAAGAAACACTTTGATAATATCCAAATTTTGAAGAGAAAAGAGGGACAATCCCTCAAGCCAAGAGTATTGCCAGATTTTTTTTCCATCCCCCACATTCCAAAGAAGACCCTATTTAACAATATTTCTTATTTTCAAAAAGTTCCAAACAATTGAACCATGGGGGATGTCTGGGGAATACAAAAATAGCAATGGTCCAAATTTTCTACGTATTTTTATTTAAGAATGGAGCCCCATTCATTGATGTAGTTGATGAAGTTCCAACCCACCTTCACAATTAGGGCCTTGTTGAACCCTTGTAGCCTTTTAATACCCAGCCCACCCTACCTTTTGGGATTACACACATTTTCCCAACTAACAAGAGCAATTATTGCTTTATCCTTCATGCTAAACCATAGGAACTTCTTTTGGATTTTCTCAATTCTATCCGCCATATGAGAAAGGATTTTAAACAAAGAGATAGAAAACCAAGATATTTGAAGAGAGTCTTTCAATAATTGAAGTTTACTAGCTTGACTAAGCAGCTTCCCTTTCAGTCCAACCAACTTATGTTGTAGCTTCTCCATAATATTGAGTCAATAATGAATGGGAATCTTTTTAGTGAATAATGGGAGACCCAAGTAAGTAGCAGGAAGGTAAGTAGTTTGACATCCAAGAATTCTCATAATCCTTTCTTTTAGAGGGGGGTCATAATTATAAAAATATAGCATGCTTTTGTTGTAGTTGATATACTGACCTGACACTTTAGCATAATCATGAAGGAGGTTTTCTCAATATTTAAATTTTACAAAGGAAGAAGGAGCCAAAATATATAGTGTCATCCATAAATTGTTGGTGTGAAGAGGTGGAAGGGAGGAAGCAATATTTATCCCTTTCAACGACCCATCATTGATCAAATTTTGGAAGTTTCTTCCCAAGACTTCAACAACTAAAATAAACATATAAGGATATAAAGGGTCACTCTTTTTGAGACCCCTACCACTGGAGAAGAAACCTTTGGGGACCCCATTAACTAGCACAAAAATATTTAGGAGTGTTGTAACATAGGGAGTGATAAGCTTCAAGAGTTTTCCTTTGAACCCAAAATTTTGTAAGACAACAAACAAGCATGACCAGGTCACTCTATCATATGCCTTAGATATGTCTAGTTTAATCACCATACCAAGTTTTTTGTTGTGTTCCATAGAATTAATATACTCATGAGCTAAAAAATATCATCAAGGATTTGGTGTCCTGACATAAATCCTTTTTGGTTGATAGCAATCAGCCTATGGAGCACAAGTTTTAGTCTATTAACTATCAACTTAGACAAAATATTATAGACTATATTACATAAGTTGATAGGTCTAAAGTCAAACATAGATTGAAACCTCATTCTTTTTTGGAACCAAGGCAATGAAAGTAGCATTAAGTTTCCCAAGGAGTTTACCTATTCTAAAGAAATCCCGAGCTACCATTACAAGATCCTCTGATATTATATCCCAAAATTTTTGAAAGGAGTGGGGGGACCCATTTGGTCTAGGGGATTTATAAGCACCAAAGGAGAAGACAAAAAACTTAACCTCTTCTAAAGATGTTTCTTTTTCAAAAACTTTACTATCCTGGTCATTCCAAATTTTGGGGATAACACCAATGATCTCCTCAAGACTAGACAAGTCCTAAAAGGGATCAACCAGGGTTTCTTGAAAGTAAGAAGCAACAACATCAACTATATCTTCATCTTTAGAGATGGTAACACCATTTTGAAGATTCAAGGATCTAATAACATTACAAATTTTATGCTTTAGAGTGGATTGATGGAAGAACTTAGTGTTTTTATCCCCTTTAGAGAACCACTGGACTCTATACTTCTATTTCCAAAAAAATCTCCTCCTTTTTCAATATGTTGTACCACTCAGACCTTAAGATTCTTTCCTTGTTGCAAGCGTCTATATCAGTTGATCCTTTCTCCATTTCATCTTGAAAATTCTAAAAGTATATTATTAGTCTTTTTTTTTTTAAAGATATACAAAAGCTCAGTTTGTTCCATCCTATAACTTTTTCCTTGAATAACTTTAGCTTTTTAGAGAGCCTAATCATAGGTGTACCAAAATAGGGATGACTCCAATCTTCCATAAGACTTCTGAAATCAAGATGAGAAGTTCATTATTTTGTATCTAACGAGATATGGGCCTTTAGGCACAACATCATTCCACCTTAGTAAAATGGCATTGTGATCAAAAACTAGTCCTAGGAAGGGTTGAAAGGGACAAACATGGTAAGATATTCCAATGATTAGAGATGAGGAACTTGTCTAGTCTAACTTGAATCATATTGTTACCTTGTGATGTGGGAGCATCCCTGGTTGTAAAGCAATCCTGTATCAGCCAAAAACATTTCTTTTCTTTCATTTCAGTCTATAGAAATTTCAACATTTCATTCTGCATTTCACTGCATTGTCATTTCTCAACTCATGAAGTAGGATATAGCATCTACATGAGGTCATCTACATCATATCCATATTTCAAGAGATTTTCATTCATTTGCAGAAAGTTATTGCTCTCAAAATTTCACTATCATTCTCAATCAAAGCATTTGCGACCGACCTGGTCCAAATTCATTGTGCAGACATATTCTGGAGCGTGCAAAGCTTAATGGGACATCATATAATAATTTTGGGTCCAAGGGCATATTTCTTAGAGACCCATAATATATTTCATTTCATGAAGGATTATCTTTCATGTTGATAGGACCTTTAAAAAATTGTGTGGTTCTTGGTCTAGTTTCCCTTCTTCTGAGATTTTGAACAAGGTGTATGGATTAGGGTTTATTGAAAGTGTTTACGGTTTATCTTGGCTTGAAAAACCTACAAAAAACCTAAACTCTTTGGTCACTTTTGTCTTTTGGTCTAGTTCCATATTGACCCAACCCTCTCTACCTAGTGATACCAATTAGTCCTTCGCTTTGCAAAATTCTTTTAATTTTTCATCTGGACCTTTCAATTATCTCTGGCCGAGTTCTTTTCAAAATTTCCCATTTTTATGAAATACTTGGTTGATGTCCTAATTTTTGAGCTATGCATATATGCTTTCATCAAAATTCCATTCATCTATGTTACCTAGGCAATGTACCTGCTTTTAAAACAACTTATGCGCATGTGCAAAATACCTCACTTAAGTTGCTCCATCCCTGCTCAGCTTTGACCACGTGGCAGAGTCTCATTGCATCGCTTGCCTCCTTTGCATCGATCTTTCTTCATTCCCCGCTAGTCCCTTTTGTGCGATATGTGATGACACCGTTGATCAAAACCACGAGGACAGGTGTCACAATCCTATGCCATCGCATAATCTCTTCGCCTCACATTTTCCATTGAGTGCCTATTGCTAAATGTGCTATGTGCGGTTAATCATGATTGAAACACGTGGCTGAATCTTGTTTCATCGCATTTGTGAAATGAATAGCATATATCCAAAACATGATGTGCAATGAGAACAAAGGAGGGGGGAAGGGATAAAAGAATATGCTCAGGGAATATTCCAGATAGGTTTCCACTCCTCATTACATCGCAAGGTCTCTTCTCATCACAGTTTATATTCCATGGAGGATAGAGGAAAGTGCAATATGCGCTAAGCTTCTCATAGTTCAACACGTGTCATCATCCTGCTCCATCACACAACCACAATGCATCGCAAATATGAATGAAGAGGAGGTATGAAGAAATATGATGTGCGATGAATAAAGGAAGGAAAAGGCATATATCGAGGGAATATTATGTTCCAGGTTTCAACATCTTAGCTCGTCACATTGATCCTTTGTATCACAAATTCAACTCTTTGAGCATGAATCCAAAATGTGATATGCGATGGCCGTGAAAAAAAGTTGGCGGCAAGGTTTAAAGGAAAGGAGGATACGTGGCAGTTTCTTAGTTCATCACCAGTTCCCTTCACATCACATTTTATGGAGGAAAATTTTAAAGAAAAAAGTGGCATGCTTTGAAAGCACGATGATCGCCAATCTTGTTTTAAAAAAAATTGATCAATGGTCAACATTCAAATGAAAACAACTAATTGACAGAACAAATATTTCACTCGCCTGAGCCATCTCTCTACAATTAACGATGTATCCGTCAAATCTAAAGAAAATAAAGTTTTGAATTACTTCATTTTTCGTCATCTTTGCAAGAGTCTTCAAGCATTCATATGAAAGGAGCTCCAAACGAACAATTTCAGGCAAAGAACGGCTAGGATTTTCCTGGGTAAGTGGAATTTTCATCCTTTTGTATATAATTTCAATTGTGTAAGAGAAAAGGGGTTATACCTGCTTTTGGTGTGAATTGGGGTTGCCAAGGTTTTCTATGTGGGATTTTCAAAGAGAAATCATTAAAGCCCTAGTTTGTTTTAAGGAAATATCTATAGGGTTTTTGTAGAATTTGAGCTACAAGTTTGCACAATCTTGGTAGGGTATCAATTTGTTAAACCCTAGCATTTGAATTGAATTATAAAACCTAGTTTATCAAATTCTACAAAAATGAGTAAATCCAATGGTTCATCAAAGGCCAATCCTAAAACCAAGGATGACAAGCCTAAAATAAAGGGGGCTAAGAGGGACTTTGCCAGATTCATGGAAGATGACCTCATGGAATTATTCCTAGTAGCTAAGGTAGTTCGAAAGAGGGCTACTAGTGAGGGTATCCTCTCAGATCATTTGAAAGATCGGGAAAAATAGATTGGTGATATAACAGTGCCACAAAGTGGATGGAATTGTTCCAATATGCATACAGAAGGTCAGGTTACCCCCATCCAGCCAGAGATTTGTGGACGTGTGATTTGGGAAGGATCGTAGTGCCAAATATCTTTGTAGAAGTTGATTTGATTAAAACAACTGCAGAGTGTTATGACCCTGAGGCAATAATTATAAGGAGCAAAAAGGGGACTCCATTGATGGATATCAGCAGAAGTCAGATTGTGAGAATTTTAGGATTAAACCCTTATGTTGTAGTCTCTGTCTATTTCAATGCATTATGCTAGGAATATGAAAGAGACAAATATGGATATAGACATCATGTATTGCCAAGGCATAGAAAAATATATACAGGCAAGAAAGGAGTAGGGTTTACCCTAAAAGAATTTGATCCTTTCAACTATGATGAGTTTGAAGGTTACTTCAGGAACACTTAATTTTTCTTATTCCAAGTGCTGGGGAGTACTTATGAGTTGAGGATCATGCATATTCATTTGATGATGATGGCGATGGATATTCACGATAAATATTCTAATAGGGGTTTTGATTATGCTTCCTATCCTATTGAACAAATCCATAAACAATTAAAGGATTTGAAGGAGCCCAATGCCCCATTGAGGTTCACACACTATTATGTGTTGATGCATATGTTTATGTGGAGTGGTGAGAAGGCATGGTCCAATTTATGGACTTGAGGAAAAAGGATGAACAAGGCAATGATTTTCCTGTGTAGCTATGGACACACATTTGAGATTAGAACTGCCTTGATTCCAATTATATAGCTTTCTATAATGGATTGGTATATAATATTGGATAATTTGGGATGCAGCCAACATATAAGATCTCAAGAAGTATCAAGGAGATCTTAAGGCCTCTACAATTCAAGGCCAATACCAAGCTTGACCAAAATTGGGGAGATTGGTATCTCTATACTTCATGTATAGTTATTAGGGTCTATGGTGCTTTGGTGCAGCCACATTGTTTGCCCATTTAAGTTTGAGGTAGGATTTCATTTATGGAAATTATGTGCCAAATAGATAAAATAGATAAGGAGCACTTTAGGGGTGCAAAAAAAAATCACTCAACCCTGGCCAATTTGTTTTTTTCTCATTTTAGAGTCACATCTAAGGAGGGTTTGGAAAAAAAAAATTGATATGTTGAAAGCCTATAGAATGAAGGTTGAGAAGGAGAGGAATTGTGATGCGGAAGGATTCATTGATAGAGAAAGAAAGAGTAGAAGTAGGTCTAGATTCCAACATCAGTTTATATACACTAAAGATGTGATCATGAATTTGGCATCTAATGCAGAGGTTAATGAGAGAAAGCAAGCATGGCTGCACATTATAAAGATTGAGGATGCAAGGCTTAAGGTGAATCCACTATGTGTGAGCCCATACACTCAAATTTAGGACGCCTTCCAAAAAGCCATGATGATGTTGGAAGCATATAAAAATGACACATTTTTTAACATGATAAGTCAAGATGAGGAAGAAACAAAGAAAAAGGAGGAGCATGTGGCCAAAATTAAAAGTAGGCCCGCTCAATCTGTTGCTCAGGGTCTTTCTATTCAGCCCATGGAAATTGAAGAAGTACTAGTGGCTCAACCTCTTGTTGACTATTCTATTGATAAAAGGGGGAGAGGATACTATTAAGGAACAATCTACTGAGCATGTTCTTGGTGAAGAAGAAGTGTAGCAGAGATTTCCTTCTCCCCAAGTAAATGATGTAATGGATGCTTTTTTCCTACCAACAGAATTGTGACCACTGTATATGATGAAAACAATCCTGTTGATGAAGATATCAAGCTAAAATCCTGTGTAGAATTTATGGATGATGAATCCTTTGTTTAAACAAAGGAATTTAAAGAATATGTGATTCAAGTAAAAGGTAAAGAGTTCAAGAACATGATTGAAAAAGCAAAGGAAGGAGTTTATCCTTCATTACATGAAGAGATTGAGAGGAAAGAGGATGGAAAAATAGAGATCGCAGAAATTTCCCCTACCAAAGGTAGGTTATGGGTTAAGAAGAGTGGTATTCTTTTATTGCCTGGATGGGATTTGACCTCTGCAATCACTCTAGACACAACCAAGAATGATGTTAAGGCATTCATATCAGAAGAACAATATGATAATGAAGTTTTTTTCTTTGGATTTAGCCCAAGGTTGTACACATTAGCAGTTTGGTCCATGGGACCAAATACAAGAAAACCAAGGGTAATCAAGTCAATTGGGGAAATAACTGAAGTTTTTGTGAAAAGAGCATCTAATATCACCCCAACACAAGCAACCAAATTGACTGTACATGTTGCCATGCTAAGTACAAACACTGCAAAGATGGCTCGGGAAAAATATGATCAATTGCTTGCAAAGTTTAATAGACTACAAGAAGAATACAACAAGATAAATTTTAGTGTCCCTCGAGAAAAACTTGTAGCATGAAAGATGAAATACTTTCCACCCCCACCTCCACACAAGATAGGGAGACATTATCTCTCATAATTAAGAGATTAAAGGAAGAATTGGATATGGTAAGTGAGAGTGAGCTAAAAAACAAGGAGGAAACCAAAAGGTTCGTGATTGAAATCATTGATGATGTCTCGAGGCATAGACCTGCTTGCATACTTCATAAGCTTGACAATGTGTGGAATGTATACAAAAATGTTCATGAAGCTTATAAGAAACATTTTGAAATTCAAGAAAAATTTTAGAATGTGTGGATAAAATGGGGCACAAGGGAAAATGCCTTAAAAGAGATGATGAAGAATATGGAGAATGATCCTGAGGCACCAACTAACTTTCCCCAACTACTCCAAGCAATTGGATTGTTGGAAGAAATTTCAGCTTTCCAAAGTAAGTTGGACATGCAATTCAAGAATAAATTGAAGATGTTCAGGAATATGGAGGAAAAAGGAGTGCCTCAAATTATAGATGATGTAGGTGAGCTCAAGAATTTCACTAATTGGAAATAAGATTTTGGGAGCATTGTACCTTCTCTATCTGCTTTTATTTACTTCTCAGGAAAGGCTAACTATTTAGTGTTAAACAATTCCATTCATGATTTGTTTGAGATGGAAGTTAATTTGGATGTGTTTGCAAGAGAGGCCAAAGCCATAATAGATTCAAGGTATAACATGCACAATTCAAAGGTGCAAAAGATACTTACAATTTAGTAGCCAATGGAGGAGGAGTACAACACATGGCTTGAAAAGTTTACAAATTAAGCCATTCATATAACAAATTTTAATGTTGTCTTCTCCTAGGTTTGAAAGTTGTTTGTCCATATGTGCTAATGTGGAAGTGTCTCTTTGTATTTTTCTATTTTATGCTTTATGTCCTAAAGTTTTGGTAGGTAGAGGAAGATGAAGATAAATGAATGTTCGGTTCAAAGTACAACTATCTCCTTCATCGTGTGCCTCTTGTAAAGCGTGGGAATATTCTTTAACTACTTGAAAGGTGATTTTTGTCTTATATAAGATATTCCCCCATGGGCAGTTAGGGTCCCTTTTGTATTGTAATAGGATGTCAAATGAAAAAGTGATGTGTGTACCTTGCATGAATCTTGTTGCTCCCTTGTCTTATAAAAAGGGAATTTAGGGCCATTTACACAAATATTTTGGAGAGTTTTGTAATGCAGAGTGCAGAAAATAGAGCTTAAGTTTTATTCTAGGTCATTGAGTCTGAGTTTTGTAATTAGCAAGCTTTGTATAACAATACTAGAATTTTTTTGAGTATAATGGCATAATTTTGAATCCAATTATCTCCATTGTATGCCTTACATAGATTATAAATGAATTTGATCAAAGATCATTCAATTTGTCTCCATTGTCTTTCCCTTGGATGTATGTTTCTGTTAATTCTCTTGTTCAAAGAATGAGGCAAATACTTTAATGGAGGTGTAGGTTTGTGTGAATGTATGCAAGGATTTGATAAGTAGAGTTGGTTAAGAATTTCGAGTACAATAGTGTAATGCATTATTGTAAAGCTTTGCAATGTTTAGGTGAAATACTATTATAAAAATTTAATTACATTGGTTTTGACTCCATCCCCCTAGGTTAAGGTACCAATCTTTTATGTTTGTATCTAAATTACAACTCGAGGGTCATTTAAATCAAAGAACACACAATATTTTAAATTCTTGTTTGAATTATTGTATTTTGTTGTTCTCTGGATATGAATTGTGTGCTTGAGGGATTTTCCAGATCCTTAACTTTTCATTATCATCAAGCAAATCTGCAAAGAAAATATATGTTATTTACAATGTTTAGGATAAATCCAACACATGAGATCTTAAAAACGTTTTAAGGTACCACCCTCCCAAGTTTTTCAAAGCTCAAAGTGTAGAGGGAAAGTTATTCCAAAAATTTCATCTGTTCATTGGCCAATCCCTCCAAATAATTGATCATTAGGACTAGCAATCCTATAGATTGTTTGTGAGATTTGGTTGGGAATTAAAAACATCAACACATGTTTTAAGGACGACCTACACACTTGATCATTCATTGGGTTTGTAAACCGTTGAGGCTGACACAAACCATTATTGGAGCTGGAGATCCATATTTAAGATCATTTGTAATCGTTTGGAAGGCAGTTCAGTAGTTAATCAAGTAGATCATTAGTAATAGATCATAATTGAACCAACCTTCTAGGTCGTGGGATGTAATAAGGCCTTGACCCAATTGTAATATCTGCAATTCCCTTGCACCAGGCCAGTGAGCCCTAATTATTCTGCATATGAGGCATATGTTGGATGTAAGATTTCCAATTGTTGATTCAATAAAGATCTTTGTTTACTGAGAATTTCCTTATGTTGTTTCCGTTATGTTGACTCTAAGTTGCATGGTTGGACAGTTCTTTCTGTACCCTCCATCTATGGCTCCATCACCTTGCTTACATCACAAATCCCCTTTTTCCTAATTGTTTCTTGTTTAATTTATTATTTTTCCTTTTTCTTTTCACCCTAGGTATTTTCCCCTTTTTCACATTCACTTACCCCTTCTTCCTGAAAATGAAAGATGAACCCAATATAAACCTTACAGTATCCTATGCTTTTTCTAATAATATGTTCAACAACTTGATACAAGCACATAATACTATACCTTTAAAGAAAAAAATGACAGTTGATTTCTCATCACATTTAACCTAAGGAAAGAAATTGTAGCTTACAAATCTGCGAATTTTTTTAGCAACATAACAATATGTAAATCAACACTTTAAGAACATGAAATTATATTAAAATAAAGATAGAAATAAGAGAAGAAACAAAAATATACGTGGGGAAAATCCTTTCGAGTAAAAAACCTCACTCCAAAAAATTGAACCAATTTATTAATCTATAACAAAAAAACATGTTACAATTTATTTGCAGACTCAAAGCCTTAACATGGATATTTACATCTTGCTTCCTTGGATGAAATCCAACAAAATAATCTTGTAATTCCATATTTATAGAATTGCAAGTTGGATGCCTATAAATTCCACATGTCATCATCCTTTTTATTGCATGCATGCAAACCTGGAGATGAACATGCAAGACGTCTATCTTCACTAGCTTATGCAAAATGGCTCCAATATCGACATGCAAGGTGTTTGCATGCATACAAATGGTTCCACTTGACATGCAACACACCTCCTTCATGCAAAGAGTCCCACCCATCATAGTCACTTCTATTTCCAACTTTTACACTATCATAATTTATTGATATGGGGGATACTTTTTCACTAAAAATTGAAGTGTCTCATATGCTCCAAAATTCAGCATCATTGTGAAGAGCTTAGAAAGTTGAATCCAACACAACTTGAACGAGGTCAAAATGAGCTCGTACACTCAAGTTATGGCCATTCAAATTTCAGTCAAATAGGTACCTGAGGCCCATTAGAAAGGTGAAAAAAAAGATCAACTCAGAATCAGTCAAAACTGGTGTCAAATCAAAAATCTCATCGATACGAGCCCAACGTCGCTCGTTTCGTCAAAATCCAAGTTCGTGTGCAGGAGATATCACAGGTCAAAGTTGGCAGCTATCAGGGTTGACCGGGCTGTATGGATGCTGTCGTCAGCATGTTGATGTGGCAAGTCGTATGGTTCAATGAGTTGAGTTGGTCCAATCAATGCTTGACATGTGGCAGCCATACATCCAGTCAGTAGGTCTAGTCAACACACTGTTGGTGGCTATTTAGCGTCTAGTTGGCTTTGTCAGCGAAGGGGCAGATGCCACGTGGCCCAACCAGGTGGCGCCACATGGCACCTCGGTGCTCAACAGGTCGGGTGGAAAAATATTTAACACAATTTAGTTAGGAGGTTTGACCCCCTAACCTCTCCTTCACAAACACTGGCTTCAACTGCTCGCCCACGCGTATGTCTTTACTATAATATGCAGCCAGATTGTTTTATTATCTTAGAATTTTGGATTTGGTTTATAAAATGTGGCTGGTGCGTGTCGAACTGCCAACCCATCACCTACCAAAAGGGGTGGTCACCGTTGCACTGTTGAGTGCTTTGAATATATGTATGGGTGGTGTTTTATTTAAACACCATATAAGCTTGAATCATTAACAAAATCCCTATATAGTAAAAACTAACCCCTAACAAATAAACCAAAACCATAAGAAGACAAAGGGGGTTATAGGACACATTATTCTTGTAAAGGGGGGTTATTTTATTGTTTTGATGGTTAAGCCGCATTATGGGAAAATTTTATGTATAAAAGGGGGAATAGGCTTTTGAAAATTCATTCCAGGTGATGAGAAGGAGAGAACGTTTGAGAGATGTTGAAGCCATTTCTATGCAATGGAGGAACGTTACGCTACTATGCTGGAAGGGAATGCTCTTGCAGATCAATTGTAATTATGATTTTGGAGCATAATCGGATTGGTCACTCTGTTGGAGAGGGACCCAGAGACATAGCCATTTGGCGAACTTTGTTATCAATTGTGTTTTATCGTCTATCTCTTTTCTCTCTTTCTTTCAGTTCATCATCGTTATTATGCTACATTCATTTAAGAATTTCTATTATATTAATTCATTTTGATAAGCTTTGAATTAATCATTGTAAAGTTAAGCATTTTGTAAGCAACTGTCATATAGATCCTAAATCAAATCAAGTTTGGTATTAGAGCTTTTTGTGACTAGTATTGTAGAAGTGAATGCTAACAAGATCTAGGATTCGGCAAGGTGAAGGAAAGCTTGAAGAATATAATCCTAAGATGGGAAGATGAAGAGCTGATCCACCATCACAGATGGAAGAAACATGAGGAGGAGAGAGTTCGAAGCTTGATGAAAAGGCTTTTCAACAAGCCTTTCTTGACATGAAGGCTATGGTGGAAGAGCTTTATGTGGAAAAGAAGAAGCACAAAAAGGATATTCTTTGAAGTAGGAAGATTCTAGAGATTGCAAAGATAAGAAGAAGCAATCTAGAGATGGTGAAGAACCTCCAAAATCCCCTCCATCTTCTCCTTCTTCTTCTTCCCCTTCTCCTTCTTCTTCTTCTACTCTTGTTAATCCTTTTAAGAGCAAGTCTAAGCCTATTATTAAACTAGATGTAAAATTTGAATTACCTAAGTACTGTGGGAGTTAAATATTGAAAAGTTAGATGATTGGGTCCAGCAGGTAGAAGTGTATTGTAGGATTCAAGGCCTAGTAGAAGATTCTTCTAGGATCCAGTTGGCCACTCTCTGGTTGGGAGGTACAATTCTCACCTAGTGGGAGAGTAAAACTTGAGAAGAAATTTCTTTCCATGGTAATGTTAGTATGACTTGGATGGAATTTGTTGCTGCCCTTAAAAAGTAGTTTTACCCTTTAGGTTATATGCAACAATTAACCATGAATTGGTAGACCTTTAGGGAAGGTAAGGGGCAGTCTATCCAAGATTACACCCATGAGTTTAGGAAACAGGCTATTGCTTTAAATGTTCCCTTGTATACTCAAAATACACTGCTTAAGTACATAGGTGGGTTGCATTCTTAGCTAAGACATACTATTCTAATGTTGAGTCCTAATAATCTAGAGGAAGTATCTATCCAAGCTACTCATTTAGAGTCAAGGGGTAAGAACACTTTCAATGATAATTTCTCAAAGAAACCATCTAAGTCTAAGGGTAAGCCTAAGGGTAAAGACAAAGACAAAGACAAAGGCAAAGGGAAGAAAAAAACTACAGTTAAGAAAGAGGGTGATAAGTCCACATGCTTCGATTGCAAGAAAGAAGGGCATGATGATTCGAAGTGATGGAAGCTACATCCAAAGTTAAGGCCGAAAAGATATGGAGGTAATAAAGGCAAGCAAAAGACTGCTGCAGTGATTCAACAAGATCTTGGATCTGACTCCGGAGATGAGACAAAGATTTATGTTGTCGGGATCCAAGGTAAAGGGAAAGGTATATCTCCTTCTAATACAAGTTTTTCCAGTGCAAGTGCAAGTACAAGTAAAGAATCTTGTCCTAAGGTTGATAAGCAAAGAAATGAATTATTTCACATTCAAGTTGTAAGAAAGCATACTAAGGTTGATACACTATTTGATATGGGTTTTCAAGTCAACTTAATATCTGAAGAGGTGGTAAAGAAACTTAATCTAGCTAAAACACCTCATCCAAAGCCATATCCACTTGGATGGGTTTGCAATGATGTTGAACTGCGGGTAACAAAACAATGTAAATTGAGATTTTCTATCACTGTAAACTTTGTTGATGAGGTAAAGGTAGACGTAGTTCCTTTGGATATTTCTGGGCTTGTGTTAGGGAGTCCTTATATGTATGACATGAAAGCAATCTTTTATAGGGGGAGAATAAGTATCATCTTTTTAAGGATGGGATAAAATACATTGTACGTGCACATAAGGTTAAGACTAATCTTGCACTAGTTAATGTTGGTCAAATGAAAAGGTTGGTCAATTGTAGTAAGAACTTTGTATTAATACTTGTAAAAGCCAAAGAAGATGAAAAATATGAGGCATTCAAGCAGAGTGATCCAAAAAATAAAGTTGAATTGGTCGAAATTGTATCTTCTTATGATGACTTATTTTAGGAACCAAAGGGATTGCCACCCAAGAGAGATACAACATGAAATACAGTTACAACAGGATGTTCCACTTCCTAACATCGACATGTAATGTTTATCAGTCATGCATAATGAGGAAATAAAAAAGCGGGTTTAGGAGTTGGTTGAGAAAGGAGTTATTTGTCCCAGTACATCTCCTTGTGGTTCTCCAATGTAGGAGTGCAGTTAACACTGAGAGGGGGGATGAATCAGTGTTAATGAACAAATCAAATTCTTTTTAAATCTTTTAACAAAAAATTGATAATGAATGATTTTATGCTAAGATACAAATGAACAGATAATGAAGCAAACGCATTTAAAACATTGACATAGAATTTGTCTTGAGTGGAAACCCTCCTAGGGAATAAAACCACTCGAATGTGGCCTCACTAGCCTTATCTGAAAAAATATTCTTTGTACAAAGCCTCACTGGAAAATTTGTCTCACTGACAACTGGTCTTGATGTCTCACTGATAGTCGTTTGAAATGTACAAGTATGAAAGTAGTATAAATACAGAGTTGATCTTGTTTCATTAAACATAAACTCTGTTATGCAATGACCTCAGAATCAAAGTTATAAAGTACCAAGCCTCAAAGCAATATATTGCCCTTCAAAAAGATATCATCTGTGCCTTTCAAAAATGTCTCATCATTTTCATTGAATGAGTAGTACAATTTATATACAAGTTCTCTGTTTTGAAAAAAAATCTGTTTGAAAACTGTATGAGTAACTGCCACATGAAACTGAACTAGCAACTTCCTTTGCTGATTACACAAATACACAAATTTTTAATGCAAATCTTCCTCCATTATACACCAGTAAACAAACTCGACAAGAAAACGTTATTAGAAAACATTATAAAACTATTACAAAATTGATAGAGCTGACAAACCGAAATAACCTTACAAACAAAGACAACTTTCAAATCCAAAGAGAAACCTATGACACTTTACAAGATATAAACTCTTTAATGACAAATCTAAAGTGGGGTTATTAAAAAAAGATACATTTTACATATAAAAAACAAACCCTTAAACTCAATAACGGACCCAAACTAGATTTCTCTATTTTGAATCTTGTTAACAAACAAACAACTTGTATTTACAAATCTATCACAAGGATAATCCAGAACAGTTTTACTCTTGACTTCTTGACACAAAAAAAAATGACAATAAAGGAGACTTTTAAAAACTATCAAAAATCCTGTGAAAACATGAAGAAAAACTCATTCACACAGACCCATCATAACAATGCGCACAAATTAAAAAAACCCTTCCATTTACAACTATTTTTAACAGAAGAAATCACTAGGCTCAATAAACTCGAGGATCTTCATACAACTAAACAAAATTAAGAGCAAGAATGACCAACACTCGATTTAATAAAGATGCAAAAACACAAAGAAAGGAATACACCTAATACACCTATGTCAGCACAATCTAAAAAACTTCACCGTTGCTTCTTACTGAAGTTCTTGTCTCCTTGCAAACCATGCAACCGACTTCTGAGATAAGTTTTTCTCACAAACAACTGCCATGATTAGGGTATCAAACCCTAACTAACAAAGAATAAATCAAATACCAATGCATATCAAAGTCTCAAAGAATTTCTGCATTTCGACATAATAACTTTTGAAGTCCAGGAATTATGATGGGAATAATTTCCCATTCAATTCAAACAAATAATGATCACTGACAGCCCAAATAATCTTTTAATCTTTCCTTTATAAAACTTCATTATTACCTTCTATCATCATGAGCCTTCAAATAAAGTCAATTTGCCACCCCTTTCTTTTTGTTCAAAGATTTCCTCACAATGATGTAGCCTTGTGAAAGAAATATAGTATGTCACAATACCTCATAATCTTTGGAGAACAATATTGCTTTGTGATATATGTAACAACGTCTCATTTTATAATAACACCTATATCACGCACTTCAGTAAAGATGTCGATAGATATGCACATGAACGATACAAAACCAAATGCAGATGAGGATCAACATAGATATATAAACACATGCAAAACTGAATAAAATCACCATGTACACAACCTGTAACATCATCCTTAGTGTATTGAATTAATCCAAACAATACTGAGGGACAACATCCAATTGTGTTGGTTCCAAAGAAAGATGGGACTTGGAGAATGTGCATCGACTACAAAGCCCTGAATAAGATAACGGTAAAGAATGGGTATCCTCTTCCTAGGATAGATGATTTACTTGATCAATTGAAACATGTAGTTTATTTCACTAAGTTAGACTTGTGTAGTGGATATCATCAAATAAGAATTGCAGAAGATGACATTTGGAAAACTACATTTAAGACGAAATAGGGACTGTTTGAGTGGATGGTCATGCCCTTTGGGTTTTTTAATGCACCAAATACCTTCATGCATGTCATGAATGATGTCTTTCATCCTTTCATTGATGATTTTCTCATAGTCTATCTAGATGGTATTCTTGTATTCAGTCAAAATTGGGAAGATCATGTAAGTCATGTAGAGAAAGTTTTTGATGTATTGAGAAAAGAAAAACTCTTTGTAAAGATGTCTAAATGTGAATTCTCTAAGACATCCTTAGTGTACTTAGGCTATATCGTAGGGAGTGGTCAATTAAAAGTAGACCCTACAAAGGTTGAAGCTATTGTAAATTGGCCTAAGCAAAGTACAGTCACATAAGTCAGAAGTTTCTTAGGTGCAGTTCGGTACTGGAGAAAGTTCATTGCAAAATTCTCTTATATTGCATCTCCATTGCATGCATTAACCAGTACGAAGGAAAAAATTTTAGTGGGGAGGTCCACAATAGAAGGCTTTCAACACTTTGAAGGAAAAGTTGAGCACCACACCAGTTCTGGCTTTACCAGATCTACATCATTCATTTGAGATTGAGACAAATGCGAGTGGGTTTTCCATGGGAGTAGTACTCATGCAGGGAGGTAAACCAGTCTGCTACCACTTTGAAACATTTTCAGGAGCAGTAAGTAACTATCCCACTTATGATAAGGTACTTTATGAATTAGTTCAGAGTGTTAAAAAATGGAAACACTAATTAATGGGGAAGGAAACTATAATCCACACTGATCACCAGCCACTTCAGTATTTGCACTCACAATCTAAATTGCAACAAAGTAGGAATTTTCGGTGGATGGGTTTTTTGCAACAGTTTCATTTGGTAATTAAGTAGAAGAAATGTTCCCATAAAAAAGTAGCAGATATGTTGTCTAGGCCTCCTATTATGAATGCTTTGATTATCCTTAAAGGTAGTTCCATGCTACATGAAA
This sequence comes from Sequoia sempervirens, assembly GCA_007258455.2. Lineage (NCBI taxonomy): Eukaryota > Viridiplantae > Streptophyta > Pinopsida > Cupressales > Cupressaceae > Sequoia > Sequoia sempervirens. The sequence goes on along the minus strand of VDFB02297375.1, from coordinate 6,372 downwards.
TTTTATAGGAACATTATGCTAATGATGAAGACTTAAAGGAAATCTATTCAGCTCTAATTCCAGATAAACATGTAGAAGAGAAAGATTACTATTGTTGCAGGATAAATTGTTGTATCACTTGTGAAAAAATTATGCATTCCAAAAGATGAACAAGTTAAGGTAATCAGAGAAGCTACACACCTCATTGATTGTTGGACACTGTTTGTGTAAGAAAACCATAACTCAGGTAGACAAAAGAGTCAATACTGGCTCTCGATGCAAGAAATTGTATCTAAATATATTAGAGGATGTGTGAAATGTGTGCAACAAGTAAACCTAGTAACAAGAAATTGGGGTTGAATGCACAAGGTCTACATGTATTCCTCCATCCCATCCTATGGGAAAGTGTGTTTATGGATTTTGTCAGTTGGTTCACCTACCTATGTCAATAGGAAAGGGACATAATTAGTACTACCTAGTCAAGTTGATCCGGTTCAACAAAAGTGTGTATTTGAAAGCTCAGCCTTTAAGCTCAAAAGTCAAAGTCACATGTTCGAATCTCAGACTAACTCATATCGTCGTTTTCAAGTTTGTAGTTGGGTATCATTGTTGGGTTACCATACTTCTGAGTTGTATCGGACGTCGAGCATTCTCGATTGGCTTTGTTGGGGAGAGGGCCATTTTGGTTAGCATTTAGTTGGGGACTCATGTGTTTACACTAGATCATTTTATTATCTTATAAATTCGGTTTTAGTACAACCACCATCCGCAGAATCATTAACAAAAGCCCTATATATTAAAAACTAACCCCTAACAAATAAACCAAAACCATAAGAAGACAAAAGGGGTTATAGGATGAACATTATTCTTGTAAAGGGGGGTTATTTTATTGTTTTTATGGTTAACCCCCATTATGGGAAAATTTTATGTATAAAAGGGGGAATAGGCTTTTGAAAATTCATTTTAGGTGATGAGAAGGAGAGAATGTTCAGGAGACGTTGAAGCCATTTCTATGCAACAAAGGAACATTATGCCTCTGTGCTGGAAGGGAATGGTCTTGCAAAGCAATTGTAATTCTGATTTTGGAGCATAATCGAATCGGTCACTCTGTTGGAGAGGGACCCAGAGACATAGCCATTTGGTGAACTCCGTTATCAATTGCATTTTGTCATATATCTCTTTTCTCTCTTTCTTTCAGTTCATCATCATTATTATGCTACGTTCATTTAAGAATTTCTATTACATTAATTCATTTTGATAAGCTTTGAATTAATCGTTGTAAAGTTAAGCATTTTGTAAGCAATTGTCATAGATTCTAAATCAGATCATTTATCATACAACATGATTTTCACAATCAGTCACAATCACTTACAATTTATGACACATGCTATAAATTATTCTGCATAATGGGGTATGTTAGATTAATCATGCATTAGATAATAATTAATTAATCCTTAATTGATTATTAGGCTAATTCCTTCTCATGCACTTAAGCTAAACTTGGGAGTGTTTTTATCTAATAACTAGAGTGAGCTTTTATTAGACCATTATGTCTCATCACATAGGATGTTGAAATTTGTCATGATCTAATCTCTTTATCAATTAGGGTTGCTCTTATAAAGCACTCACCCTCATTATATTATCTACACTTGATCTCCATGAAGACTCTTGAGGTTTATTCTGTAAGTTTTCTTCTTGAGGATATAACATATTATTGTTTGCAACTCTCTTTGCGTGTAAGGCGTTTTTGTTCATAGTAATCCATGCACTTTTTCAATATTTTTCTCTAGGTAAATTTTATTTAGTTTTTAGTTTTTTTACATTCTAATGGATCACTTGGATTTTTTATCTCTTGGAAACTTTATGTTTTGCATGGGATGACTTGTTTTTGGCTATTTTATATGTATTTCCAATATTTTGTTCTATTTGGGTATTGCACACATCTTTTACATGCAATTTCTTTTTTGTATGTGCATTGAGATAAAGTGCCACTCTGGTGTATGTTTTTTGGGGATTTCACACATCCTATTGTGCCTTTTGTACTCACAGTATGATATAAAGTGTCATGAGTGGGTTGTGAGTGCCTTTTTTTTCCATCACACCTTTGTCAAGTGGGTTTTCCTTCCACAACAACATTGAATACGAGTGATTCTTGCCTCATTTGTGTGTGCCTTGGTTTCCACACCCTTTTTATTTACAAGTATTTTCATGTGCATGTTCATATATTGTTTGTTCTCCTACATGTACTTCTTGGTGACATAGTTTTAGTGTACCTATCTTGGCTCTCCCTTGTCCACATTATTGGATGGTATCTATTGTTGGTGCTAATGATTCCTTGGTTTCATTTTTTGAGTGATCCATGTTTCTAGTTTGAGTCCCTATGTACTATTGGATCAGTGTTATTCAAACTATTGGTACTTGTGCCATTTGTATCTTCGACTTCCAGATGTTTGCCTTTGTTTTAAACCTGATTTGAGTAGTTTCTTTTGGGGAAATCATGCAGATTCTTTTCTTTTGAATCCTAATCATCATCTATTTTAGAGGAGGTTCTTCATTACAACACCTTAGATGTCATCATTTGATAATTTTCTATAGCTTCCTCATTCTTGTGTGATGTTCTTCACATTCCTATTTATTTTGGGACATTGTTTTGGAGGCTTTTTAGTCCTTCATTTTCCTTTCTCTCTTTTGGAGAGGAGTTTTCACATGATTTTTTCTCCCTTTTTTTCTCTAGTTGTGATAGATTAGATTGTTTGTACATGGGTACCTCATCAGGCCTTGGTTATCGAGACTCATCGTGCATTCTTTTCTTTTTATGCATTCATTTTTTAAGGTTTTTAGCTACTCCCTAAGTTCATCTTAAGGGTGTGTTAGAGTAATCATGCATTAGATAATAATTAATTAATCTTTAATTAATTATTAGGATAATTTATTCTCATGCACTTAAGCTAAACTTAGGTGTAACGCCCTCGCCAAGGAACCCCAAAGGACAACACAGACTATGCCAAAATAATGGAACAATTTTTTTTTTTAAACAACAAATAACATTAGAATAAATAACATAAAATAGCATAATAATCTAAACCTAGGTCCTCTAAGGTTCCTCGACTGCACTACTCGCAAACTAACAATCAAGATTACTAGAAACATTTCATCAACAATAAAAGATACAAGAACGATCTAACATGCAATGTTCATTTTAAGGCATCATATTAAATTATCCTACATTACTTACTTCCACAATTTAACAACTAATAATCAATCATTAGAAATGATTTTCCTAACTAACTATCATAAGAAAGATGCATTTCTTTACAATAATTTTCACAAGAAGATATCGATAATTGTTACATCATCACCATATTTACAACATTGCTTCCTCAAGTACATGCAGGAAGATTACATCAAATTACATTACTTGAGATACAAACGGATATACAATCCAATATACAAATGCATGATAGGATTCCTTCACAACTGAAATGAGAACTGGATTCAACAACGCAATACTCAATCTCCACACTCACGAACATTCAACAAGAATACCCAATGGATGAAAAGCACCAACCTCCCGACCATGTGGAACCTAAGGTCCACCCCCCATGCTAGGAGATAACAAAAGGTCCCACATCCAAAAGATAGTTAGGAAAACAATAGGATAACATACACAAGGGCTATACATGACCTTTACACAACACTACAAACAACACCAACGTCACTTCCAAAGGCACACATACAACAGAAGGATGAAACACAACTAGGGAGTGCTATAATACAATAGGGAGGAGTGTCATCAAATGGTTCAAGCATGGGTTGTCCTAGCAGTATCTCACTAGACCTTGACCCCCATCGAGAGCCACTCCCCCTACTTGCAACTAGAAAACCCTTCAATATCATATCATTACCACACCTCAAGAATCCATGCTTAACAAGAGGCAACACCCTTAGGAATCGTGACCACACTATACACATGACCAACCACAAGCCAACCACTTCCAAGGTTAAACAACCCTAAGGACTATTCATATAAATATACCCCCTCCTAGGCCTCTAGAAACTGACCTACTAAACACCCGTCCTAATGACACAAAAACTCGAATGTATTATACACAAATGACACCCATTTTAACAATTCAATAAACACTTAATCCATTAATTGAAACACATTGCCTCATACAAACCATTTCATCATCACATTTTTCCCATGAAGACATTCCTTTAATTTAAGACTTATTTCAATGTTCTTATCACTTATTTTAACATATCCACTTAGTTTAATTAAGAGATTATTTACTACAAATAATTATATTTAAAATAACTATATCAATTATAAGATAACCATGTTTGTCGACTGTTTAATACGAACCCTAATTATAACTTTAATATAGTACTAAGATGACAATTCTATTGATTACAACTTTATTATAATACTAAAGTGACAATACTAATGGATTATTTCACATAGTAGTTCTGATAAATAATTATAAAAATAATTAACATTCACAGACTCATTAGTTAACAGAGGGTAGTCAAAATCATTTAACATTTAGTCAGTATCATTTAAATTAATTAATCTATTCCTAGTATTTTACCCTCTCTTAAAATTAGCTTTATCATTAACCTTCCTAGTAAATAAAACTATGTAAGTGTAAATTCATTTACGAACCCTAACTCTCAAAATACATGCATATACATGAAGTAATCAACTCATTGGTATAATTACCCAATTCAATTATTAAATACTCAATTTACTAACATTTACCCAATCCCTTTATCTGTAACTATTTAAATGCTCATTTTAACCATAACTATCCTATTGACATCATTTATTGTTTAACATTCTTTTTTTTTCTTCACATATTCTATTGATTACAACTTTATTATAATACTAAAGTGACAATACTAATGGATTATTTCACATAGTAGTTCTGATAAATAATTATAAAAATAATTAACATTCACAGACTCATTAGTTAACAGAGGGTAGTCAAAATCATTTAACATTTAGTCAGTATCATTTAAATTAATTAATCTATTCCTAGTATTTTACCCTCTCTTAAAATTAGCTTTATCATTAACCTTCCTAGTAAATAAAACTATGTAAGTGTAAATTCATTTACGAACCCTAACTCTCAAATTACATGCATATACATGAAGTAATCAACTCACTGGTATAATTACCCAATTCAATTATTAAATACTCAATTTACTAACATTTACCCAATCCCTTTATCTGTAACTATTTAAATGCTCATTTTAACCATAACTATCCTATTGACATCATTTATTGTTTAACATTCTTTTTTTTCTTCACATATCTTATACCCTACTACATTCAGGAGAACCAACTTTTGCTAATAATCATAATATAGTGTATATATATATATATAATAATCCAATTCACTTAATTTTCTACTCAATTAAATATCCATTTTATTATCATCTTGTCCGATTAATATCCCTTATTTAAACTTCATTTACTATTTACTATAATTCATTTAAATTAAACAACTTAACTACTTACGAAATAGGTAGATTCACTTAATTAATTACACGTTCATTTTACCGTAACAAATTTAACTATTCATTTTAATAAAGGCTATTCAGTTAAAGTCTTTTATTCAATGACATTTTAATTCTTCATTTATCATACAATCTTTCCCATAATAGCAAGCCAAATTTTTAATATTTTATTTACTCAATTCAAGTGACGAATTTAAATACCCAATTAAAACCTTTAACACTTAATCAAAATCATCTAATTAAAATCCTTTTATTAAATAATGCTTTTACTGATAACCCTAATATATATATATACACACACATACCTATATATATATATATGTGTATATATATACACACACACATATATAGATATGTATATATACACACATACCTATATATGTGTGTGTATATACATATACACATACCTATATATGTGTGTGTATATATACACACATATATATATACATATATATATGTATATGTATATATACACACATACCTATATATGTGTGTGTATATATACACACATATATAGGTATGTATATATATATGTGTATATATATACATATATATATATGTGTATATACACACACACATATATATATATATATATAAAATTATATATAATATTATTATTATCGCAATGCAAAGAAAGACATTCTTATTAAACTATAATATAACATACACGTATATACATATATATTTATATGTATATACTTATAACGTATTCAAAACAAAATTGAATTACAACTATAATATAATTTTTTATATGGCAGATTATGTTTAGCCAAAGTATGCTGCAAAGAGTAACAAACACACAGGGAGGAGGCATGCGGTTGTCTGGCCGAAGGCCTCAAGGTCTCGTCTCATGAAATGAAGGAATGGCAG